>MU718203.1:38413-110562 GCA_026770625.1 Nicotiana glauca
CTGTTATACTTGAAACAGTGGTACCAATGACACTGTATGTTATACTTGAAACAGTGGTAACAATGACACTGTAATATATACTTGGAACAGTGGTAACAATGGCACTGTGTGATATAAATTGGTCAGGTAACAATGGCTGACCGGTCAGGTAACAATGACTGACCAAGATATTGCGCTTGGGCTGTGGGAGCCCCTCCCGGAGTCTGTACACACCCCCAGTGAGCGCCGTCGACGATAAATAAATATGGATGGCTCGGCCTGCACGCCACAGTGGGTACTGGAATGTACCATCATATGCATTGCATTGCATTCATGCATTTGTTCATTGTTTGTTGTTGTTGTGATATTTCTTGAGATATTTATCTGTTGTGCTGGTACTATCTGATCATTGACTGCTGGGGGCCCGAGTGGCTGACTAGGAACAAGGATATTGCCCGAGGGGCGGATTTCTGTGCATAGTGTCACAAATTGTTTTGAAAGTATATTCGCAACCGTTGAAAAGATCATTTCTAAAAGAGGTTTTAAACTGAGCTGGATATTTTCTAAAGGATTTTTCCCGGACTTACTATTTTCTAAAGGAGTTATGTTGTCCCATATTGCATGCTGGTGTGCTCTTACGTGATTTCTTGCCGCTCAGTTATTATTTACTCTTATTACCACTGAGTTGGAAGTATTCACTTTACTCCCTGCACCATGTGTGCAGATACAGGCAGAGCTGAGTTCACTCCTGAGCGCTGATTCTTTCCAGACCAGGCGGCGACTAGGAGTTACGAGGTAGCTGTTGACGTCCGCAGCCCCGTTTCTCCCTTATCTTTTGTTATTCGTAATAATTCCAGACTATGTAAAAATATTAGTAATCTCTGTAGTAGCTCATGGCTTGTGACACCCCGATTTCGAGCTGAGTCGGGATGGTTTTCATTGTTCCACCACGTCTATTTCGTATTTGAAATTATGTTTTTCGTGAATTAAGACTTATTCCTGCTAAGAAATTATAAAAGAGGTAATGTTGTAGTGTTGGCTAGCCTTGTCCCCATGAGAGGCGCCATCACGACCGAGAGTTGGGATTTTGGGTCGTGACACCAGGACGGATCATGAGATGGCGATTTGCATAAAAGAAGGCTACAGATGCCTAATCCTAGTTGAGGCAAGCCCTTGATTGTGAGAAGAGGATCGAGGAATATTTTCACTACCGATCACGCAGAGAAGTGTTAGAGGAAGTCGGAGCGAGAGTCCTCTCGCAGGAATTGGCTAAGCAAGGGCGGACGAGCGTGATGCTCTGTCACGCCTCGCGGGTGTTACAGAGGACGGCCTTGACGGGTTGTAGCTTCTTGGCAAAAAATATAGCTCCTACTATTTTGTATCTTGGTCTAAGGCGCGTGCAGAGCGTGCCTGTAGATAGAGAATGTTTTTGCCGTATGCAATGTAAGGAGAATTTCAAAGCGTTATTCTTTTTGTACCTTTTTCCTGTCGTTGCTCTTTGATCACTACCAACTCGACGCTACACCAAGGTAAGAAGAGCGGGTCGCAATAGCTTTTACCCGAATAGAGGTCGGGATCGATTTCCTCAGGGAGCTAGTAGTGGAGTTGGATTTTCTGTCTAGTCTAGAGATGTGTTTGTACTCCTAATGTCACTTCAAACGTTCTTGGTTTTTGATTTTATAACTACTATTATAAAACTAATGATTAACAATAAATTATGCTACAAGAATATTGCTAAGTTGTATCTAATGGAAAGAAAGGCACTAGGGTCGTGACATCACCTAGGTGGCTAATTGATGGGTAGATGTTATTAAGGATAGATTGAGATATTTGGGGCTTATGCTATAACCGTTGCACAATTGTACCCACTCTCACACCTCTCGGTAGAGAGAGTGATTTTGACTCTCTCGAGACCAATTGGGTAGGCCAATTAGATCAAGAAACTAGGGTTCAAGTAGGGTGATTACTCTCTCATGATTTAACCCGTTAATTGGGACTATCATTTCTCATGAGTCCATCCCAATTCCTTGTTGGGTCAATTTTGGGGTCATAAACTCTCTTTCTCAAGAAGAATCAAACCCACTCAGCTTGAATCAGTGTTTGCATCCACAAATTCGAAATTAAAACATAAAATTAACCCAAATAGCAAACACTCATAATCAATCTAACCCTAGATGGAAACACCCATCAATTACCCACACTAGGGTTGAGCCACAACCCTAGCTAATGGATTTAGCTTCTCATTCTTGAAAGAGAAATTGAAGAACTAGATGAAGAACTAAGCATATTAATTGATTACTAAGAAGAAACTACAATAATCTATCGTTAATGAAGAGCAAAAGTGCCAAAAATGGCTACAAAACCGAGTCTTACGAGCGCAGCTAAGTCTGGAATGTAAATCTTAACCTAAAAATGGTAAAATGTTCTATTTATACTAGGCTGGAAAAATTGGACAAAAATACCCCATTGGGGGTCAGTGCGGGCCGCACAAAATGGACCGCGGCCGCATTGGCTCTTGGACTTCGCATTTATGCTTCTCTAAACTTGAGGACCGCGGACCGCGTGGAAGTGTACTGCGGCCGCGATGGAAGTTGGCATAGTCCGCACAAGTACGACCGCGGACCGTATTGCTTGGAATTTGCATTTTGTCAACTCTCTGAATCTCTGCTCCGCAGACCGCACAAAAGAGTAGCTCGGCTACGGAGCCTGACCGTGGACCGCGAGAATCATACCGTGCCCGCGTTGCCGCCAGCCTGAATATGTCAACTCTCTGAACCTTCTAATGCGGCCGCATTCACTTTTGCGCAGTCCGTACTAGGTTCTCTTTGTCACACCTCCTTTTTACCTGCTACACCCTATGAAGGGGTGTAATAAAGGGAGTTTTTCCAATTAAAGGACAATCGAAATGAGATTTATTATTAAGAGTTAGAGCCGCCACTTGGGAAATTTATGGTGTCCCAAGTCACCAGTTTGAATCCCGAATCAAGGAAAAATTGACTCTGTATTATAGTCTACGAACCAGAAATCCGGATAAGGAATTCTGTTAACCCGGGAGAAGGTGTTAGGCATTCCCGAGTTCCGTGGTTCTAGCATGGTTGCTCAACTGTTATATTTGGCTAAATTATCTGATTTTTAATACATGTTTTTACCTATGTGCTTTTAACTTTGAACCGCTCTTATTGTTATTTTTAATGAGAATTGCAACGTCGTGAAAACGCGTCTCGAACCACGTCACATCAATGTACCCGTGATTATTGACACATTTCGACTCCGTTGAGATTTGGATTTAGGTCACATAAATGTGCATCCGAGTTTAGAGAGGTAATGTTATTAAATACGCGCCTAAAGAGACTAACGCGTTGTTATTTTGGGGAAGGCTGTGAAATTCGCTAAACGGCCCGTCCCGAAATCTAAGTAATTATTATAACCATTTATTGAGGGCCCCGCAGTTTGTGCATTTTATTTGGCGAGGCTCGTCTCATATTTTTATCTTAAGGTCCATCCTAAAGTAAACTATGATATTCTATATTATTGATCTCTAAAAGAAAACCTAATTAATTAACATGCTTGAAAAGGCCCTAACTTATTAGTTATTAGATCAAAACAAATGCAAAAGGAAAATTGCACTCGAGCTTGTACAAAGGGAGATTGTTTCGTTCCTTATTCTATTAGTGAATATTACTAAAGTTGAGATTACAAATCGAACATGAGATTGACAACAGTATTATCAAACAAACTAACTATTCTCCAACTAATTTAACTAACATTATTAGATGAACTGAACTATTGGAAATTACTGCATGAAACTCAGAACCATCCGGAGTTCGTTTTTACAATTATTTGAAATTAAACTAACCTTAATCACTAATGCTCAATCGAAAGTTTGTTAAATTTAGTCAACACTTGGAAAGTCTATTATCATTAATATTCAAAGGAATGTTAACACGTCTTGTTCGAACCCAACTCATGCCTACTGGTAAAATGTGAGAACGAACTGATAAACTGGTGACTAATCAACTCAAATCCTAATACCACTTTAGTTACTAATTACGGGCTGAGTTGCTTCTACTGAATACAAAAACTCTTACAAATTTGGAGTAATTCGAAACAAACCAATAGTCTTTCAGTTTATTGTTACATAACTAATTTCAGTCCTACTAGTACAACTTCAAGCAAAGACCTTAATATATTAAGAAATCAAACATTCTGATACATAAATCAAATGACTAAATCACATAATCTCATGCTTCAATTACTATGCCATTCTTCACATTTCAGTTCACAATTACCCAGGATCAAGCTATGTACCTGGAAATGGCAATACAAGAAGAGGAGAAGGAATGGTCAGCAGCAGTAACACAGCAATAACAAACAGCAACCAGCAACAACCCAGTAACAAATCAAAAACCAGTAAAAATTCCAGCAACAACAAAACGGAAAGAAATAACAGTCCAAAAATGACCCCAATGAATATCAATAGCTTTAACACCCCAATGAAGCAAGGAACCAACCAAACAGCTTGAATGGACCAGTTTGAACTCAAAAAATACCCAGCACACTTGGAACTGTCAACAGCACAGCACTCAAACCAAAACTAACTCAATTGGGCCCAAAACTACTTGAAATCCAATGAGAAAACAGAAATCAACCAGACACGACCTTGACCAAACCAATTGGTGTTGAAGTTTGATTCAAACAGAATAAATCCAACCTTGTGAACGACTCCAAATATCTTAACTTCAAGTATAGAAAGAAGTAAAGAGAAAAAGGTTTTTAGCTAATTCAAACCCTAAGTCAGGCAATGAAACAGTAGCTATTCCTTTTCAACTCTCAACAATGACCTCTCAACTCTTTAAGCTCTAAAACTGATTTTTCAAGGCTTCCTCTTTTTCTTTTTAACTTAACTCGACCCAGAAGAATAAGACCCTTAACTCTGTCCAAACTCCTTATACTTATACCTCAATCAAACCTGCCTCCCTACCCTTGAAAACTTCAAAAATTATCAGGCCTGCCTCCCTACCCTTGAAAACTTCAAAAAAAATTAGGCCTGCCTTCTGCCCATCCCCTTTAGAACCCCATTACTACATGTTTTGTTTTCTTTTCATTCACTTGTCCCCCACTACTATATGTCCCCTTCTATTTTTTATTCAAAGGTTATAGGTACATGTACTTTAATTACTTCCTAATAGAGCTCCCAATACTATTTATGTTTCCCATCCCACTATTATTAAACTAAAGCATTATTTTAAGGGTTATTTAATTACTTTACTGACAGAGCACTCAACTTAAACAATTCTTCCAAGTTTTCAATTCCCAAATTACCCCCCTAATGCCCTGAAATCCCTATCCTACCCTAAACCCTTTCGATGTGCCCCAGACCCACAACTATAACCAATTCAGCCTATCAAATTCAATCAACAGTTCAAACTAAAACCCCTAATCAGATCAAATAGCATCACAATGAATCAGGACATAACCATATTGAATTGGTATAGATACAGGGAATGAATTAACACAAAACCTAAACAAGAACACCTGAACATTGTAAAGACACTGAGCGAAAAACAAAACCGAACTCATATGCAAGAATCAAAGAACTACAAAGAGCAGGGGACCCAACATCACACAAGAATGAAACATTTCGAGGTAACAACCAACAATTGACCAGAACTACTGAACTATAATCAAGACGGATTAATCGACGAAACTATTCATACTATATTTCAATCGACAGAAGAAAACTGGACCAAGAAAGTCCGATGGAGAAGAGAGGAATAAATTGAAAAGATGATGAAACACAATGAAGTTTAAACAGATAAACAACAACAAAATAAAAGAAAGAAAAAGAAAGAAAATACCTCAAAATTACAGGCTAAACTCCGCACAGTTCTCATTTGAAACTTTGACTCGACTTTTTGAGGTCCAAACGGACCTTAATCGAGTGTTCTCGACTGAAAACACTTGACTAAGGTCGATTAAGAACCTCAAATTTCCCTTTTACTCCGACAGGTTCCAGGTTTTGTCTCTCTAAGTCTCGTCCAGTTGGTTTAACATTCGACAAATTCCAGCTCGATTCGAGCTGAAACATCATGGGATTTGGGATGAGGGTAGTCTAGAGGTTCAGGGGTATGACTTGGGGAGGGTTTTGGTTTGGCGCTGCCACCAAAGGATCTTGTGGTGGCGCTAGGGTTCTTGGCTAAAAATTGAAATTCGAGGAGGGGGATTGGGATTCGAGGGAAACCAATGTCGTTTTAGTAGTGAGGGAGGTCCAGTGGTGGTATGGTGTTAATTTGGTGTCATACAGACGACCTAGGGTTCGAGGTCAATGTCTTCGATCTAATATTCGAAGAGATACGTTGAGATTCGAAGAAAATTGTTAGGATGGTTGGAATGGGGAGGTTGTGGGGGTTCAGTGATGTAAAGATGAGGTTGTTTGGTGACTGACTGTCACCGTGCGTGATTTCCGGCAGGCGGTCAGCGGTTGAGCGAGGGTTTGGTCTCTAAAGACCTTAGAGACGACGAGAGATGGAGGGGCAGGGTGTTCTGAGGGGGGCTGGGTGTGTTTTGCTACTTATATACGAAGGGAGGGATTTGATCCTGGCCGTTAGATCAATAAAGATCAACGGCCTGGATCTCTCACTTAAGGGGAACGACACCGTTTCATCATAATGGAGACCGAGTTGGTCTCTTATGAGAACGGGTCGAGTTATGTAACGAGTGAGGGAGGGATGATCTTGGCCTTTGATCAACATCAGATGGACGGTTGTGATCTGGTGTCACCGAAACGATGCAATTCTGCCCCCACACGGCGTCATTTGGATGGTTTTGAGACTGGCCGGTTGGGCTTGGATTGGGTGTGATATTGGGCCTGATTTTCTTTAAATTGAGATGGCCCAGTCCGAATTTTCTCTTTAATTTCATTTTGCTTCTTATCTTTTTAAACTAACCTTCACAATTAAAAACCTAAAATCCTAATTTAAATTGTAAAACCAAAATTAACTTAAAAATGCTAATAATTATCACAAATAAACACATAATTAAACACTAAAATGCAAAGCATATAATTTGTATTTTCTTGTTAATTAAGGCAAAATACACATGCACAGGCAAATACAAACAATTAATAAAATGCCATGAAATTTCTCAAAATTGCAAACAAAGGAAAATTATTTTATTTTGAATTTTTGGGAGTAGTTCTCATGTAGGGCAAAAATCACGTGCTCACACTCTTTTCCTCATTTCACTTAGTCTTTGACAGTTGAGCAGGTTTCACTCCTTGTTTTAGCCGATCTTTGACATAGTCATTTTTGTCAATCAAACCTGCAATCAAGCACAACTTGTGAGCATTTTGGGACTATTTTGTAGCAATTTATAACCAAAGCATAGGCAAGAGGGGTATAAAACATGTTAAAATCCCGACTTATCAACTCCCCCAAACTTAAACCTTTGTTTGTCCTCAAGCAAACAAAATAAGACCCACCCCTAAAAGGACAATCCAAGTAATTCCAGCTATCCTAAAGTAACCTCAACAAGCATCAATTGGGACTAACAATTGCCCTCAACACAAATGGATCATTAACAACATTCAAACCTTGGAAATTATGGATCAAGTGTGACACAAGAGCATCAAGAATTGACTCATTACATCAAAGAACTCTCTTAATTACTTTAGTCGTTGTGGATCCCAAACTCATACATCCTCAACTCTCCCTAAGCAAACCTTACCTTTTAGAGTATACGCATACAAACCGAGGTTAATGGGAGTTCACTCGTCTCTATCAAGGAAAGGTCACAAGTCCGGCTCTAGGTACCATATGCTTGACCTTAATGTAAGTATCCACTAATGCGAGCTTCATCCAACTCAAGATCATATAGGGCTTTTGTGGAGTTAATGTGAAGTCTTTTGGGTAAAGGTAGGATATGTTTTTGTTCAAGTGGGTTCAATCTTCCCTCAAGCACTTCTTGTGATTCATTGGCACAATTTACTTGAATCTTTGAGTCATTTAACCTCTTCCAAGGGGTTAGAGAGACACATTGTCACTCTTTCTCATGCAATTCAAAACATTTCTCCTTTTTCTACTTTTTCCACACCTTTTTCACTTTTGTTTTTCTTGAATCCCTTTTTATTCTTTTTCATATTGGGCTTTCTTTTTGTCTTTTTCTTTTCTTTCTTTTTCATTGCCTTCCTTTTCTTCTGCTTTTGTACCTTTTACCCCTTTTTGTTTCCTTTCTTGTCTCTCCCCCCAAACTTAGACTTTGCTATTACTCAAGGGAAGATGTGGGTGCCAAGAGAAGGTAGAATTTAGAACGGGTATAGGCTTGTAGCATTGGTTCATAAAATAAGAAGGTTTAAGGCTCAAAAGGGTTAGCTAGGCATTATCTTATTGGTAGGCTATGGAATTGTTCAACTTATCATTTGGATCAAGGAGAGCCTATAATCACTTATCAAGTCGAATTTCACTCAAAATTTTGCCTTAACAAACATTCGGGGCAAGTTCTAGACCATTGGCTCAGGACTGGGACTCATAATTCAATTTCTCACCACACACACTCAAGGATTGCTAAAGACATAGAGTCGGGGGCCCATAACAACCTAAGATACGATTGAGCACAAAATAGTAACGAAAGACCACATGATGTTTGTTTGGTCAACCCAAGAGTCTCAAGGTCACTACTTTCACCATCCTAAACACAATCACTTGTCTTTGACCATGGGATCAAAGGCAAATGTGTTAGGCCCAAGTTAAGCTATGCTTGAAGTACCCTTAACTAAAACCTACTAAAAATAAAAGAAAAATCAAAAACGGACTCAAACCTTTAAGAAGGTTGTCACGCCATCCATCATCAGGAAGAGCTACCCGGTTCATACAATATTCTACCCTTGGAAAGAACCGTGTCATTAAGAAAACCAAGGGCTTATTGAAAATGCCAAAAACAAAATAAAGGGGTGCGAGCCTAACTACAAAGCTAAAAATGAAAATTTCTTACGAAAATATGAAAATAGAAAATAAAATGAATATTTACAATAGGGGATTAGAATATATAATGGGGGATGAATATGTACAAAAATGTAACTTTATATACAGACCAAAGAGAGAATAACAAGTACGATAAAGGCAGCTAAATGTAAAGTTATATACATACCAAAATAGAAAATCACATAAACATAAACTAAGTCAAATACATACAGTCATCCAGATAAAACAAAAAAGTAGGGCGCACCCCTACGAATAAAAGCTGACATTGTCCCCAATGCCAACTATCAAAATAAGCAGCAAAAAGTCATAAGAAAGGATATAGAGGCTCCCTAAGCCTGGTCCATCTGCATGGGATCATCAGTGGTCCCCAAGTCCTCTGTATATGCGGGAAACTCAGATTGGCTCCCGGTCTCCTCCTACTCAGTTGCTGGGACTGGGGCCTGTTCCTGGACCGGATGGATGTCAGGTACATCATATAGCAAACTGGAGGAGGCCTCCTGTGGGGCTGCCACATCAATAACCGCATCAGCTGTACTGGGGAGCTTTCTCTTCTTCCTTGGCTGCCTGGGTGCCTGCTCCTGCTGTGGCTCTACTACAGGTGTTGTTGTTGGGTCTTGGTCCCCGAATAGCAAGTCTAGAGGCATCTGGTCTGCCAATAGCTTGTCCACATCTATCCTGAGTTTTTTCACAGACTCCTTGGAATCCCGTGATCTCCTCATCTTCTTGTGCTCATTGGCAAGCTCCTTCAGAGCCTTGCCATATGACTCCACCGTTGTAGACAAGGCAGTCTATGTCTCTATAATCTTTTCCTGGTTCTCCAGGAGTTTCTTCAAAATGTCCTCAATAGACTGAGGAATGTGAGCTGGCTAAGGTGCTGACTGGGTCTCAATGGTAGAAGACAATGTAGATAACTTGAATGTCGCAGTTGACATCTAGTTGTTCAAACTGACCAATATATGGCTCAACGGATGGGCAGTGATGGGGTACTTTCGGGAAGATGGGATTCTCGGGTCAGCTGAAGTACCAGGACCAGCAATAGAGGAAGGTCCTGGAGGCAAGTTCTCATCTGTAGTGGCAGCAGGCATGGCAGAAGGCTCAGTAGAAGGCTCTACCGCAACTGGCTCCTCAGACTGGCCAGTTGGGGCATAGGCAGGTGGCTTGTAGTTTTTGTCTTTAGGGTTATCTGGGCTCTTCATACTGAACCAGGTGAATGGAGCCACTGGCTTGACCTTGATACCAAATGGTTTCTTCTCCACTTCCAGGTCCTTGAAGTATATGGTGAGGGTATTGGAAAAGGGTAGTTCTGACCATGCTCTTGCCCCGAAGTAGTAATCACACGGGACATCACATTACCCACATTTATAGGGTATCCGACCATAATAGAAGCAACAAGAACAATCGGGGTAAGTGGAATAATCTGATCGTGGGTAGAGGGGTCAAGCCGACTGCACACAAAAGACAACCAACCCCGAGCCTCAAAGTTGAAAGTCTTCCGAAAGATTTTTGGTTCCTTCTTGCACCCACTCTGGAACAGTACCCGGTATTGCCAGGTATGAGACTAACCACGGACGAACTTCTTCACCCATTGCCAACTTTTCATTATAAAGGGTCACATCCTCGTCATCGAACCCTAAGTATTCATTGAGTGCCTGCCCAGTAAATATCACCTTTTTGTTACGCTCTTTGGTTACCTTGGTGCTCTACAAAATATGGGCCATATTGCTATAGAACTCCTTGACAATGTGCTCATTTGCCTTTACACAATTACCCCGAAAGTGATTCCAACCCACTCGAGTGTGAAATTGTCTATGCACATTGGGAAGTAGAGGTAGAAGGTCTCGCTCAACAAAACTCCTTTCCAGAATCAACTTTTGTTTAGGCCACCATACCCTAAACTTATGGAATGCTAACTGACTAACGAACCTATCCTCCCAAGCTGCGGGATCTCTAAACACCCCCAACTTGAGGTATACCACTCTGGGGAACCTCCTCATCACTGTCCTCACCACCTCCATCACACTCTCCCCAGATAATGAAGTTGTGGGGGTGGTGGAGTAGTTTCCACTACCGGCTTCAGACTCGCCAGATGAATCCGAAACTACATTTACTGGTTTTTTGCTGGTTGTTAATGCTGGAGGGGTATCAGTTAGGTGGAAGAGGTTGGTTATGTGATTTGGGGCTGAATCTGAGGAGATGTCCTTGGAAGGTACATACTCACTCCCCGAGGAATGAGAGGCAGCTCTATCTGCAGCTCTTATCTGCTTCCGGTCTTTTTATCTTCTCCCGAGCCTGGGGAGTGAGTTTTGCAACTTTCTTTCCTTTACCCCCTCGGGAGGAACCACCTCTCCCGGGTTGTTGTGATCCCTTGTCGCCTCTTTGTTTCACCATTATCTGTAGACAAACACATCTAACAATGTTAGTTTAAGCACAGGCAGTGAAAAAGGTGTATGAATAGATTGCAGACAATGGATGCAGTATTGCAGAACACAGCACCGCGGTCCGCACAAATAGGAATGCAGCTGCATTGGAGGCACCGCGTACCATATTAAGACGACCGCGGTCCGTACTGGGCAAAGGCCCAAAATAACAACTCTCTGAATCTCCCACCGCAGTCCGCATAAAATGGGGTCGCGACCGCGGTGGGCCAGAGCGGACCGCGCTAAGTGCAATGCGGCAGCGCTAGAAACAAATCAGCTTGCAGTCAATGAACACCACGGTCCACACAGAAAGGCAATGCAGATCGCGTCTGGGCACCGCAGTCCGCGCTGAGGCGACTGCGGGCCGCGGAGGCTAGGGTTTACGGGCACTAAGTCAGGGTTGCATTTTTGCCATTTTTGTTCAAATTTGTACACCTACTTTGTCCCTACTGAATATGTCAACTCTCTGAACCGTCTAATGCAGTCGCAATCACTTTTCGCAGTCCGCACTAGGTTCTTTTTTCCTCAATTTACTTAGTCTTTGACAGCTGAGCAGGTTTCACTCCTTTTTTAGCCGATCTTTGACATTTGTCATTTTGTCGATCAAACCTGCAATCAAGCACAACTTGTGAGCATTTTGGGACTATTTTGTAGCAATTTATAACCAAAGCATAGGCAAGTAGGGGCATAAAACATGTTAAAATCCCGACTTATCAACTCCCCCAAACTTAAACCTTTGTTTGTCCTCAAGCAAACAAAATAATACCCACCCCTAAAAGGACAATCCAAGTAATTCCAGCTATCCTAAAGTAACCTCAACAAGCATCAATTGGGACTAACAATTGCCCTCAACACAAATGGATCATTAACAACATTCAAACCTTGGAAATTATGGATCAAGTGTGACACAAGAGCATCAAGAATTGACTCATTATATCAAAGAACTCTCTCAATTACTTTGGTCGCTGTGGATCCCAAACTCATACATCCTCAAATCTCCCTAAGCAAACCTTACCTTTTAGAGTATACGCACTCAAACCGAGGTTAATGGGAGTTCACTCGTCTCTCTCAAGGAAAGGTCACAAGTCCGGCTCTAGGTACCATATGCTTGACCTTTATGTAAGTATCCACTAATGCGAGTGTCATCCAACTCAAGATCATATAGGGCTTTTGTGGAGTTAATGTGAAGGCTTTTGGGTAAAGGTAGGATATGTTTTTGTTCAAGTGGGCTCAATCTTCCCTCAAGCACTACTTTTAATTCATTGGCACAATTTACTTGAATCTTTGAGTCATTTCACCTCTTCCAAGGGGTTAGAGAGACATATTGTCACTCTTTCTTATGCAATTCAAAACATTTCTCCTTTTTCCACACCTTTGTTTTTCTTGAACCCCTTTTTATTCTTTTTCATATTGGGCTTTCTTTTTGTCTTTTTCTTTTCTTTCTTTTTCATTGCCTTCCTTTTATTCTGCTTTTTTACCTTTTACCCCTTTTTGTTTCCTTTCTTGTCTCTCCCCTCAAACTTAGACTTTGCTATTACTCAAGGGAAGATGTGGGTGCCATGAGAGGGTAGAATTTAGAATGGGTATAGGCCTGTAGCATTGGTTCATAAAAGAAGAAGGTTTAAGGCTCAAAAGGGTTAGCTAGGGATTATCTTATTGGTAGGCTATGGAATTGTTCAAATTATCATTTGGATCAAGGAGAGCCTATAATCACTTCTCAAGTTGAATTTCACTCAAAATTTCGCCTTAACTAACATTCGGGGCAAGTTATAGACTATTGGCTCGGGACTCGGACTCATAATTTAATTTCTCACCACACACACTCAAGGATTGCTAAAGACATAGAGTCTGGGGCCCATAACAACCTTAGATACGATTGAGCACAAAGTAGTCCCGAAAGACCACATGATGTTTGTTTGGTCAACCCAAGAGTCTCAAGGTCACTACTTTCACCATACTAAACACAATCACTTGTCTTTGACCATGGGATCAAAGGAAAATGTGTTAGGCCCAAGTGAAGCTATGCTTGAAGTACCATTAACTAAAACCTACTAAAAACAAAAGAAAAATCAAAAACGAACTCAAACCCTTAAGAAGGTTGTCACGCCATTCATCATCGGGAAGATCCTCCCGGTTCACATAATATTATACCCTTGGAAAGAACCGTGGCATTAAAAAACCAAGGGCTTATTGAAAACGCCAAAAACAAAACAAAGGGCTGCGAGACTAACTACGAAGCTAAAATAAAAATTTCTTACGAAAATACGTAAATAGAAAATAGAATGAATATTTACAATAGGGGATTAGAATATATAATGGGGGATGAATATGTACAAAAATGTCACTTTATATACATACCAAAGAGAGAATATAAAGTACGATAAAGGTAGCTAAATGTAAAGTTATATACAGACCAAAATAGAATATCACAGAAACATAAACTAAGTCAAATATATACAATCATCTAGATAAAACAAAAAGTAGGGCGCACCCCTACGAATAAAAGTTGGCATTGTCCCCAATGCCCACTATCAAAATAAGTATCAAAAAGTCACAAGAAAGGATATAGGGGCTCCCTAAGCCTGGTCTGTCTGCATGGGATAATCAGTGGTCCCCAAGTCCTTTGTATGTGCGGGAACCTCAGACTAGTTCCCGTTCTCCTGCTACTCAGCTCCTGGGACTAGGGCAAGTTCCTGGATCGGCTGGATGTCAGGTACATCATGTGGCAAACTAGAGGAGGCCTCCTATGGGGCTGCCACCTTAATAACCGCATCAGCTGTACTGGGGAGCTTTCTCTTCTTCCTTGGCTGCCTGGGTGCCTGCTCCTGTTGTGGTTCTACTACTGGTGTTGTTGCTGGGTCTGGGTCCCCAAATAGCAAGTCTAGAGGCATCTAGTCTGCTAATAGCTTGTCCACATCTATCCTGAGTTGTTTCACAGACTCCTTAGAATCCGGTGATTTTCTCATCTTCTTGTGCTCCTTGGCAAGCACCTTCAGAGCCTTGCCATGTGACTCCACCACTGTAGACAAGCCAGTCTGTGTCTCTATAATCTTTTCCTGGTTCTTCAGGAGCTTCTTCAAAATGTCCTCAATGGACTGAGGAATCTGAGCTGGCTAAGGTGCTGACTGGGTCTCAATGGTAGAAAACAATGTAGACAACTTGGATGTTGCAGCTGACATCCAGTTGTTCAAACTGACCAATGTCTGGCTCAACGGATGGGTGGTGATGGGGTACTTCCAGGAAGATTGGATTCCCGGGTCAACTAAAGTAGCGGGACCAGCAGTAGAGGAAGGTCCTAGAGGCAAGTTCTCAACTGTAGTGGCAGCAAGCATGGCAGAAGGCTCAGTAGAAGGCTCTAACGCAACTGGCTCCTCAGACTGGCCAGTTGGGGCAGAGGCAGGTGCCTTGTAGTTTTTGTCTTTAGGGTTATCTGGGCCCTTCATACTGAACCATGTGGATGGAGCCACTAGCTTGACCTTGATATCAAATGGTTTCTTCTCTACTTCCAGGTCCTTGAAGTACATGGTGAGGGTATTGGGAAAAGGGTAGTTCCGACCATGATCTTGCCCCACAGCAGTAATCACATGGGACATCACATTACCCACATTGATAGGGTATCCGGCCATAATAGAAGCAACAAGAACAACCCGGGTAAGTGGAATAGTCTGATCGTGGGTAGAGAGGTCAAGCCGACTGCACACAAAAGACAACCAACCCCGAGCCTCAAAGTTGAAAGTCTTCCGAAAGATTTTGGTTCCTTCTTGCACCCACTCTGGAACAGTACCCGGGATTGCCAGGTATGAGACTAACCACATACGAACTTCTTCACCCATTGCCAATTTTTCATTATAAAGGGTCACATCCTCATCATCGAACCCTAAGTATTCATTGAGTGCCTGCCCAGTAAATATCACCTTTTTGTTTCGCACTTTGGTTACTTTGGTGCCCTACAAGATGTGGGCCATATTGCTATAGAACTCCTTGACAATGTGCCCATTTTCCTTTACACAATTACCCCGAAAGTGATCCCAACCCACTCGAGTGTGAAATTGTCTATGCACATTGGGAAGTAGAGGTAGAAGGTCTCGCTTAACAAAACTCCTTTCCAGAATCAACTTTTGTTTAGGCCACAATACCCTAAACTTATGGAATGCTAACTGACTGACGAACCTATCCTCCCAAGTTGCGGGATCTCTAGTCCAGTCAACACCCACAACTTGAGGTATACCACTCTGGGGCACCTCCTTATCACTGTCCTTACCACCTCCATCACCTCTGCCTGCACGCTCCCCAGATAATGAAGTTTTGGGGGAGGTAGAGTAGTTTCCACTACCGGCTTCAGACTCGCCAGGTGAATCCGAAACTATATTTACCGGCTTTTTGCTGGTGGGTAATGCTGGAGGGGTATCAGTTAGGTGGAAAGGGTTGGTTATGTAAGTTGGGGCTGAATCTGAGGAGATGTCCTTGGAAGGCACATACTCACTCCCCGAGGAATGAGAGGCAGCTCTATCTACAGCTCTTATCAGCTTCTGGTCTTTTTATGTTCTCCCGAGCTTGGGGAGTGAGTTTTGCAAATCTCTTGCCTTTACCTCTTCGGGAGGAACCACCTCTCCCGGGTTGTTGTGATCCCTTGCCGCCATTTTGTTTCACCATTATCTGCAGACAAACACATCTAACAATGTTAGTTTAAGCACAGGCAGTGAAACAGATGTATGAAATAGATTGCAGACAACAGATGTTGTATTGCAGAACATAGTTGCAGAAAACAGCTACAGAACACAGCACCGTGGTCCGCACAAACTAGAATGCGGCCGCATTGGAGGCACTGCGGACCGTATTAAGGCGACCGTGGTCCGCACTAGGCAAAGGCCCAAAATAACAACTCTCTGAATCTCTCACCGCGGTCCGCACAAAATACTACGGTGGGCCAGAGCGGACCGCGCTGGAAAAAAATTAGCTTGCAGTGAATAAACACAGCGGTCCACATAGAAAGGCAACGCATACTGCGTCCGGGCATCGCGGTCCGCGTTGAGGTGACCACGGGCCGAGGAGGATAGGGTTTACGGGCACTAAGTCAGGGTTGCATTTTTGCCATTTTTGTTTAAATTTGTACACCTACTTTATCCCTACTCATTTGCCCAATCATTAGACACATTCAGCACATAACCCAGGTTTTAAACTATCCTAAACTAACAATTAAATGAAAAAGAAGAAGCTAGGAGACTACAGAAGAAGCTAAAACTACTGGGCAAACAATTAAAATGAAAATATGAATTTAATTTATCACAAATGCATGAAATGTTACCAGGTTTGTGAAGATTGAATGCAATTAGTCCAAGTAAGCAAGAGTTACGGTCTCAGAAATGGATGAACAGTAGGTCTAGGGCTCAGAGTTTTCAAAGTTCAAAAATGGTACACTGAGACCCTGGGGCTCTATTTATAGAAAATGATGTGGTCCCCATACTCACTTACCAGTGCGGTCGTGAAAAACGGACCGCGCTGGATTTCACCAAATGAAGTTTTAGTAGGCAACCTCTGCGGACCGCGTAAAAGCATACTGTGGCCGTGAAGGTCCACCGCGGACCACACTAACTGGATAGCGACCGCGGTGTAAAACTTCGGAGACCATCATTTTTAGCTCATGCCGGTGCAAACCGCACAATGTGCACCGCGGATGCACTGCAAACTTCAGAGACTGTGCAATTTTTTTCCAACTTGTTTTGCACTGCATCAACACAATCCCTGCAACATCTCACAACCAATTAGCTCAAAAATCCTAAACTACAAAGAAAATCAAAGGGAAAGAAAAAGACATGGGCTGCCTCCAAGAAGTGCATGATTTAACGCCGCGATACGACGTGGGTTACCAACACATTATTTGAAATGAACCATAGCCACCACGTGGCTATCATCAATCTTCCCAAGATAATTCTTCGCACGATGGCCATTGACTCTGAATATTTCACTATTCTTGTTCCTTAGATCAAGAGCACCAGATGGGGTTACACATATAACTTCAAATGGCCCACTCCACTTTGATTTCAGCTTTCCGGGAAACAATCTTAGACGGGAGTTGAACAACAGGACCAATTTACTAAATTTGAATTCCTTTCCTTGAGTATATTTGTCATGAAGATAATTCATCTTGTCCTTATACAAGGACGAGCTGAAGTAGGCATGAAATCTAAACTCATCAAGCTCATTAAGTTGCTCAACACGGAGATTCGCCGCAACATCCCATTCCAAGTTCAACTTTCTTAAGGCCCACATAGCTTTGTGCTCCAATTCCACCAGTAGGTGACATGTTTTCCCAAATACCAACTGGTACGGAGACATACCAATTGGGGTCTTGTACACGGTCCGGTAGGCCCATAGAGCATCATCTAACTTTTTGGACCAATCGATCCGATTTGCATTGACGGTTTTGGACAAGATACTCTTTATTTCTCGGTTGGAGACTTCCACTTGACCACTAGCTTGAGGATGATAGGGGGTAGTCACTTTGTGATTTACTCCATACTTGGCAAGTAATGAATCAAAAGCCTTGTTGCAAAAGTGAGAACCCCCATCACTAATGATAGCACGAGAAGTGCCAAACCTTGTGAAGATACTCTTTTTCAAAAATGCCACAACACAACGGGCTTCATTGTTGGGTAAAGCCATGGCTTCAACCAACTTTGAGACATAGTCCACCGCCACGAGAATATAAGTGTTCCCACAAGAGCTCATGAAAGGACACATAAAATTGATGCCCCAAACATCAAAAATATCCACCTCGAGAATCGTATTGTGGGGCATCTCATCCCTTTTTGAAATTCCGCCGGCTCTTTGGCATGTATCATATCTCTTTACCAAATCACTAGCATCTTTAAACAAAGTCATCCAATAGAAACCGCAACTCAAGACCTTTGAAGTCGTCCTCACCCCTCCATGATGGCCACCATAGGGGGAGGAGTGAGAAGCCTCCAAAATGCTCAATTTTTCACCTTCTGGGACACATCTTCTAATCACACCATCCATGCAAATTTTAAACAAGTACGGATCATCCCAATAAAATTCCAAACTATCCCACTTGAGTTTCTTCCTTTGGTTGGAAAAGAGCTCACACGAGACAATTCCGGTCACAATAAAGTTGGCGATGTCCGCGAACCATGGCATGTCACACATTGACATGGAAAGAAATTGCTTGTCAGGGAATGTATCATTTATTTCAAGGCCGTCACATGTCCTCCCTTCTTCCTCCAACCGAGACAAATGGTCCGCAACTTGATTCTCACTTCCCTTTCGGTCCACTATTTCTAAGTCAAATTCTTGAAGAAGTAACACCCATATCATCAATCTTGCCTTGGAATCCTTCTTGGTCATCAAATACCTAAGGGCGGCATGGTCCGTGTGCACAATCACCTTGGCCCCCATAAGATATGGCCTAAATTTTTCCATGGCAAATACAATTACCAACAATTCCTTCTCTGTCACCGTGTAATTCCATTAAGCTTCATTCATAGTCTTGCTTGCATAGTACACAGGATGGAACATCTTGCTAACTCGTTGGCCTAACACCGCCCCCATCGCAACGTCACTTGCATCACACATTAGTTCAAAGGGCAAACTCCAATTAGGTGCGGTAATGATAGGAGTTGTGGTCAACTTGTTCTTTAAAAGTTCAATGGCCTCCATGCATTTTTCATCAAAAACAAACTTGGATCTTTCTCTAGCAACTTGCAAAGTGGATTCACAACCTTCGAGAAATCTTGATAAACCGCCAGTAGAACCTGGCATGCCCAAGAAAACTCCTCACCCCTTTGACAGAAGTGGGGGGAGGGAGCCTTGAAATCACCTCGATCTTAGCCTTGTCTACCTCAATCCCATGCTTAGAAATCTTGTGACCCAACACTATACCTTCTTTAACAAAAAAATGGCATTTTTCCCAATTGAGAACGAGGTTAGTTTCTTCATATCGAGCCAAGAATCTATCCAAATTCACCAAGAATTCTTCAAAGGAGTCACCAAACACACTAAAGTCATCCATATAGACCTCCAATATGTCTTCCATCGGTGAAAATAGCCATCATGCAACGTTGGAAGGTCGCCGGAGCATTGTACAACCCGAATGGCATCCGATAGAAAGCAAATGTACCATAGGGGCATGTAAAAGTGGTCTTATCTTGGTCCTCCAGGGCAATTAAGATTTGATTGTAGCCCGAGTACCCATCCAAAAAGAAATAAAAAGCTCACCCCACAAGGCGATCAAGAATTTGATCGAGGAATGGAAAGTGGAAATGATCCTTGCGGGTCACCTTATTGAGTTTCTGGTAGTCCATACAAACTCTCCACCCGGTAATGGTCCGAGTGGGAATAAGCTCATTGTTGTCATTTTTCACCACCGTCATCCCTCCTTTCTTTGGCACACATTGGACTGGAGAGGTCCATGAGCTATTGAAAATTGGATAAACCACACCGGCATCAAGCCACTTGATAACCTCTTTCTTTACCACTTCTCATCGCCTCATTTAGTCTTATTTGATGTTCAAGTGAAGGCCTTGCATTCTCCTCCAAGATGATTTTATGCATCCAAAATGCGAGGCTTATCCCTCGAATGTCCGCCAGAGTCCATCCTATTGCCCTTTTTCGCCTTTGAAGCACCTTCAAAGTGGCCTCAACCTGCAAGTTAGTAAGGCAAGAAGAAAGAATTACTGGAAGAGTTGAATTAGAGCCCAAGAATTCATACCTGAGGTGTGGAGGAAGTGGCTTCAACTCCAATACCAGTGGCTCCTCAATTGATGGCTTTGTTGGTGGAGTTTTGCGGTTTTCAAGATCCAAAGATAACTTCCCAGGCTCATATGAATATGAACCCATACCATGCAACGCATTCACGCACTCTACTCTACTAGCATCATCATCGACATCCATGTTAAGAAGCACGGCCTCAAGAGGATCTTCAACATTTATCATGGAACTTGTGTCATCCACTATCACAGCTGTGACAATGTCCACAAATGAACACACCTCTGTGTTATTGGGTTGTCTCATTGATTTGCAAACATGGAATACCACTTTCTCATCTCCCACTCAGAATGTCAACTCACCCACTTCAACATCAACCAAGGCCTTCCACGTAGCTAGGAAAGGTCTCCCAAGAATAATAGGCACTTCAAAGTCCACCCCACAATCCAATATGACAAAGTCGGCAAGCAATATGAATTTATCAACACGGACAAGAACATCATCAATTATGCCCAAGGGTCGGTTCATTGATTGATCCGCCATTTGAAGTCTCATTGAGGTTGGCCTAGGTTGCCTGATTCCCAAAGTCTTGAAGACTGAATAAGGCATCAAATTTATGCTAGCCCCCAAATCACAAAGGGCCTCGGCAAAATCCGCACTACCGATAGTGCAAGGGATAGTAAAAGCTCCGGGGTCCTCAAGTTTCGGGGCCATAGAATGCACGATAGCACTCACTTGATGAGTCATTTTAATTGTTTAGCACTCCATTGACCTTTTCTTTGTTACCAAATCTTTCATAAACTTTGCGTACCCCGGCATTTGCTCAAGTGCCTCAACCAAAGGGACATTGATTATGAGGCTCTTCATCATGTCAATGAACTTTTTAAATTGATTGTCACTCTTTTGCTTTGCTAACCGTTGTGGATAAGGTGTAGGTGGTCTAGGCAAAGGTGCCTTGACTTTGAGCACTACCGACTCGGGCTTATCAATCACGTGTTCCCTAGACGGGTTCATGGCATCTTGCGTTTCCTCCTCGGCCTCATCAATATCTATCCTCACCTCATTGTTCACATTTGTTTCAACCACATCTTCAACAATCAAAGGACCCACATCTTTTTGGAACCCAACATCATCATTCATAACTTGATTTTCATTCGAGGCATGCACATCACCGCCTCTCCCACTTCTTATTGTAACCGCCATCATATGATTGTTACCTACCTTCGTGTTCACTACCGTATCACTTGGTAGAGCACCCTTAGGTCGAGTATTCAATGATTGAGAGATTTGGCCTAGTTTCACCTCCAAATTCCGAATAGAGGTATTGTGGGAAGCCAATTAAGCGTCGGAGTCTTGGTTCTTCTTTATCATTTGTTCGAACATCATTTCTATTCTCCCCATTTCACTACCCGAAGAACTAGACCCTTGAGATTAGAAGGGAGGTGGATTGTTCGGTTGTTGGTACATGGAGGCCTTTGAAAGCCTTGCCCCTGGTTGCCTTGGTTTCCACTATTATTCCACCTTCCTTGATTGTTGTTATTGCTCCAATTATTATTGCTCCCGCTCTAATTGCCTTGATTATTACCTTGGTTACCCCAATTGTTGTTTTGATTGTTGTTGTTCCAATTTCCACCACCTTGTTGTTGGTTGTTATTATTCAAATTACTACCGCCTTGTTGATTGCCCCAATTGCCTTGGAGATGCCATTGTTGATTCCCTAGATTTACTATATTCCCTTGGTAGTTCTTGACATATTGACATTCCTCGCTTTGATCATCATAGCACTCATTCGAATAACCACCACCATCATTGTTGGTGTCAAATTGCTCACAATTACCTTGAGGTTGTTGTTGCCCTCTTTGCCTCCTTTTCAACATAGAAACACATTCCATTGCATTGACTTGGCATGGGTTTTGGACTTGTTGCAATTGCGCCTTTGCTAATTGATTCATAGTTGTTGTAAGCTCGGCAATAGCTTGGCCATGATCGTGCAATTCCTTTTTTCACCTTGGGGCACATTTGCTCAGCTTTGCCATGCCTAAGAGGTGTCGGCCATTTCATCAAGTACATCACATGCCTCTTGGTAAGAAAGTCTCATGAAGTTCCCTCCGGGTAATTGGTTCACAATGCACTGATTCGTGGTGTTGAAGACCCGATAAAAAATTTGTTGCATCATCGCCTCGGTCATGTCGTTATTAGGGCACTCCTTCACCATTGTTCTATTTCTTCCCCATATCTCATGCAAAGGTTCCGTTGGATCTTTCTTGAATGCTAGGATTTCATCCCAAAGAGCCGCCATATGACTTGGAGAAAATAACTTGGCAATAAATTTGTCTGCCAATTCATCTCTTGTGGTGATAGAATGATTAGGGAGCCTTTCTAACCAATCCAACACTTTACCTCGAAGAGAGAACGGGAAAAGCCTCAATCTCAATGCGTCCTCGGACACGTTTGTCCAGCATGTATCTACGAACCCCTTCAAGTGCTTGTACGCATTTTGGTTGGAGGCGCCCGTAAAATACCTTCTTTGCTCGAGCAAGGTCAACATGATATTTGTAATTTGAAAGTTCCTCGCCCGGATTCAGCGAGGAACGATGACACTCGCATATACTTGATTCGGGAGGACTCTTGGAGCCACTCTTGTCGGTGGCAGAGGAGGGTCTGGAATATTGTTTTTGTCATTTGCATTGGCCTGGTAGCCTCTACGTGGAGCTTAAGGTAAAGGAAGCTCATCATGATCAAGATCGTCTACCTCCTCCCTCGCATTCACATTGCCAAGAGGGTGATTGGCATTGATATCCATTTGTACCTGAGTAATCGACACAAACAAAATTAGTAAACAAGAAGGAAAGAGAAGCAAAACACAAAACTAACTAAACAAATAGTCAACACCACAAGCTCCCCGGCAATGGCATCAAAAAGTGATCACTGCCAACTCGACGCTACACCAAGGTAGGAAGAGTGGGTCGCAATAGCTTTTACCTGAATAGAGGTCGGGATCGATTTCCTCAGGGAGCTAGTAGTGAAGTTGGATTTTCTGTCTAGTCTAGAGATGTGTTTGTACTACTAATTCACTTTAAACATTATTGGTTTTTGATTTTATAACTACTATTATAAAACTAATGATTAACATTAAATTATGCTACGAGAATATTGCTAAGTTGTATCTAATGGATAGAAAGGCACTATGGTCGTGACATCACCTAGGTGGATAATTGATGGGTAGATGTTATTAAGGATAGATTCACATATTTGGGGCTTATGCTATAGCCGTTGCACCATTGTACCCACTCTCACACCTCTCGGTAGAGAGAGTGATTTTGCCCAATTGACTCTCTTGAGACCAATTGGGTAGGCCAATTAGAAAGCAACTAGGGTTCAAGTAGGGTGATTACTCTCTCGAGATTTAACCCATTAATTGGGACTGTCATTTCCCATGAGTCCATCCCAATTCCTTGTTGGGTTAATTTTGGGGTCATAAACTCTCTTTCTCAAGAATTATCAAACTCACTCAGATTGAATCAGTGTTTGCATCCACAAATTCGAAATTAAAACATAAAATTAACCAAAATAGCAAGCATCCATAATCAATCTAACCCTAGATGGTAACACCCATCAATTAGCCACACTAGGGTTGAGCCATAACCCTAGCTAATGGGCTTAGCTACTCATGCTTGAAAGGGAAATTGAAGAAATAGATGAAGAACTAAGTATATTAATTGATTACTAAGAAGAAACTACAATAATCTATCATTAATGAAGAGCAAAAGTGCCAAAAATGGCTACAAAACCGAGTCTCACGAGAGCAGCTAAGTCTGGAATGTAAAACTTAACCTAAAAATTTTAAAATATTCTATTTATACTAGGTTGGAAAAATTGGAAAAAAATACCCCTGGGGTCAGTGCGGGCCGCAAAAAATGGACCGCGGTTGCTCTAGCTCTTGGACTTCATTTATGCTTCTCTAAACATGAGGACCGCGGACCATGTGGAAGTGTACCACGACCGCGGTGGAAGTTGGCGCGGTCCGCACAAGTATGATCGCGGACCGTATTGCTTGGAATTTGCATTTTGTCAACTCTCTGAATCTCTGCTCCGCAGACTGCACAAAAGAGTAGCGCAGCCGTGAAGCCTGACCGCGAGAATCATGTCGCGCCCGCGTTGCCTCCAGCCTGAATATGTCAACTCTCTAAACCTTCTAGTGTGGCCGCATTTACTTTTGCGCGGTCCGCACTAGGTTCTCTTTTCCTCAATTCATTTGGTCTTTGACACTTGAGTAGGTTTCACTCCTTTTTTAGCCGATCTTTAATATTTGTCATTTTGTCGATCAAACCTGCAATCAAGAACAACTTGTGAGCATTTTGGGACTATTTTGTAGCAATTTATAACCAAACCATAGGTAGGTATGGGCATAAGATATGTTAAAATCCCGACTTATCACTCTTTATCATGTATATTAGTTTGTAGGACCGGTCCCTGAGCCGTGCTATGGCTCGAACTCTAATTGGCCTACGGCTTATTCTCATCTTCATGGATGGAGGGTGATGACCCTATGTGCTCCTAGGCCGAAGCGTTTTTGCAGGCGCATGGCTTGAGGATTTGTCGCGACTGTTGATAGCATCGTCTGGGTCGTGCTTTTAGGCATATGGTGTTTGAATTAACCTCAGGTTTAGTCCCCAAGTCAGGATCCTTACTCGGACTTATCTTACCCTCGAGCCCATTCAGGCTGGTGATAATGACTTTCATTCTCTACCCTTTGGCGTTTTGCAATTTTTTGGGTTCAGTCTCCGAGTTGCATTGCGCTTCGAGCTATAGTCGACCCTTAAATTTCGTCTGAGTTTTTAGCCAGCGATGGTAACCTTCCATGTTGCTAGGCCATCAGGAACTCTTAGCATGAGGCCTGGAGGCATGCCCATTTGGCGATAGTGGCACTTACATTGCTTGGTCACAGAGACCTTTCGATGTAGGGCTCGAAGGCTTTCTTAGCCGGCGAAAATGGCACTTACGCTATTTGGTAATAGAGACCTTTTGATATGAGGCTCGAAAGCTTTGCTTAGTTTAACTATTTTGGATCCGGTCTCCGAATCGGGTTACGATTCAAGCTCTCTTTAATCCTCAAGTTGTCAATTTTCAATTTGATGGTCGTAGAGACCTTTCGGTGTGAAACCCAAGGGCTTTGCTTACCCGGCGACAATGGTACTTACACTATTTGATGTGAGGCCCAAAGGGTTTTGTAGGCTTTATTTTCATCTCGTTAAGGTCTTATTGATTATTTTGCCTGACCCATCGTCGTTTCTAAAAGACCCTCAATTTCAGGTCGTAATCGGCGATGTTTTGAGCACCTCGGAAGGTTCATAGCCCATAGGTCGAGTAGATCGACGCTTTTTCAATTTTAGAGCCGATATGGTCGGGACTAATTTTTTTGCCTGTTGTGGGAAGCTTGTGTTTTAATCGGTTCTTTTCGAAGTAGATTTGGAGGATTTTTTAGCAACAGTCGAGTGTCCCCAAGTCACATTTTTTTGGGCTGTAGCAGCCGTTTTGATCGTAGTCGTGTGCATTTAGTCGGGCCCATTTTTTATCTTGAGAAGCAGTTTTAGGCGTCCACAGCGAGGGTATTCCCTTTAGGTATTCTTATGAATGCGACGTATAGCCTAAACTGCAGGATTTTTCATGCCTGTTGAGGTTTTACAGTTTACCATGCTGAGGTCTTATAGTTTATCATACCTGTTGAGGTCTTACAGTTTATCATGCCTCTTGAGGTCTTACAGTTTATTATACCTCTTGAGGTCTTACAGTTTTAGGGAGAATAGATCTGGTTTTGCCGAGGCTGCCCGTTAGGGTCTTACAATTTCGGATTTTCCAGTGCGTGGCGATTGGCGACAGTCTCCGAGTCATCGAGTTCACTTGAAGATAGTTTCTCGTGAGCTCGGAGCTATTTTCGGAGGCTTGGTGAGCCCGCGGTTCCGACCTTGGGGTCGTACAAGTTGTTGAATTGCTCATGGTGAATCTCTAAACATATCGGATCATTCTAGGCCTAAATACCTCCTTTTGTAGACTTAGGGTCATACCGTGAGGGCTTTGTGAGACCGAAACCCTGACCGTGGGGTCGCGAGGGTGCCGAATTGATTAAGTCAACCGAGCATTTCCAGGTTCAGTCTCCGAGTTGCGTTGCGCTTCGAGCTGTAGTCGACCCTTAAAGTTCGTCTGAGTTTTTGGCTAGTGATGGTAACTTTCCGCGTTGCTAGGCCGTCGGGACCTTTTAGCATGAGTCCTGGAGGCATACCTATTTGGCGACAGTGGCACTTATGTTGCTTGGTCATAGGGACCTTTTGATGTAGGGCTCAAAGGCTCGCTTAGCCGGTGACAATGGCACTTACGTTGTTTGGTCGTAGAGACCTTTTGATATGAGGCTCGGAGGCTTTGCTTAGTTTAACTATTTTGGATCCGGAATTCGAATCGGGTTACGATTCGAGCTCTCTTTAATCCTCAAGTTATCAATTTTCAATTTGATGGTCGTAGAGACCTTTCGGTGTGAAGCCCAAAGGCTTTGCTTAGCCGGCAACAATGGCACTTATGTTGTTTGATATGAGGCCCGGAGGCTTCTATAGGCTTCATTTTCCTCTCATTAAGGTATTATTGATTATTTTGCCTGACCCGTCGTCGGTTCTAAAAAACCTCAATTTTAAGTCGTAATTGGCGATGTTTTGAGCACCTCGAAAGGTTTATAGCCCATAGGTCGATTAGATCGATGCTTTTTTGATTTTGGAACAGACATGGCCGGGACTCATTTTTTTGCCTGCTGAGGAAGCCTGTATTTTAACCGGTTCTTTCCAAAGTAGATTCGGAGGATTTTTTAGCAACAGTCGGCATCCCCAAGTTGCATTTTTTGGGCTGTAGCAGCAGTTTTGATCGTAGTCGTGTGCATTTGGCCGTGGCCATTTTTGATCCCGAGAAGTAGTTTTAGGCATCAACACCGAGGGTATGCCCTTTAGGGATTCTTACAAATGTGACATGTAGCCTAAACTGCTGGATTTTTCATGCTTGTTGAGGTCTTATATTTTGCCATGCCTATTGAGGTCTAACAGTTTATCATGCCTGTTGAGGTCTTACAATTTATCATGCCTCTTGAGGTCTTACAGTTTTAGGGAGAATAGATCTGGTTTTGCCGAGGCTGCCCGTTAGGGTCTTACAATTTCGGATTTTCCAGTACGTGGCTATTGGCGACAGTCTCCGAGTCATCGGGTTCACTTGAAGACAACTTCTCGTGAGCTCAGAACTGATTTCTGAAGACATGGTGAGCCCGGAGTTCTGACCTTGGGGTCATACAAATTGTCAAATTGCTCATGGTGAATCTTCGAATATATCAGATCATTCTAGGCCTAAATACAGCCTTTTGTAGGATTGGGGTCGTACTACGAAGGCTTTGTGAGCCCGAAACCCTAACCCTGGGGTCGTGAGAGTGTCTAATTGATTAAGTCTCCAAGCGTTTCGGGTCGTATTTAATGTAGAGGTTTTTTGTTGAGGATAAGCCAAAATATTTTTCTTTGAAGCGTCCAGTGCTTGGAAAATATTCCTTATTGCTTGGCGAAAATATAAGTTGTAAATATATATTGTTCTGTTGTCGTGAGTCTTGGCTACATAGGTGTGACTCTCCTGCTTGCGTACAGATTAGTAACAAGAAAAGGAAAGAGGGAAATGATAAAAGAATTTTGTGTTCCAGGGAGTATGCCCATTGGCAGTCATATTCCTTGTCCGGCTAGGCCGGGCCGAAGACGCGAGTGCTCTTACCTTTTGACCTCGTTTGAGGGTGACGTCGATCATGGGCGTAAGGCGAGCAATCTCCTTCTGTTGCTTGTAGCCAGATGTTTTGGCTCCGCGTCTGTCATGGAGTTTCATACCCTTAGAGGAGTAGGGCCAGGTTGCGTCCTGGACGACGTATTTGCCGTTGTCTGTACAAAGCGTCTGCATCCTTTATTACCCGACACGTTAGCCCGAGCTCGGGCGGGCCACGCAGAGGGAGCAATTTGGATATTGTGGCAACCACCATTGGGGACATATTAGCGGTCTGGCACGAGGGCGACATTGGTCTGGACTGTCCTATTAGCTTTGGCCCGATATTGTTGGTACATTGGCTGATATACCTATAGTCATTAATATATGTTTTATTTGAAAATGAACTCGAATGAAAGAAGGTATCATCAATACGTTAATGTGATGCCGAGGTGGAGCCTCGACGTCCTTTTTCTTTGAGCGAAAGGGTGTCTCAGGGAGTACTCCCCGAGATCGTACCTTTCTAGCAACGGGTACTTGCATTCTACGCTCTAAGGATCTTAGCGGGGTGCCACTATCCTTTAACGGTTATGATGATATGCCGCAAATTGCCGGCTCTACTTTGTTCGATTTCCCCTTGTCTGTTGAGCTGGATCCGGGTTCGCTTGCTGGGCGATGCTTTGTGATCACCCTTATCGGATGGCATAGTTGTTGCTCTCTTGGGTCTGTAACTCCGAACATTTCGTGACTCTCGTGGTGGGCCACGGTTTCCTTGGAGGGATTTTAGTCGAAAAGGTCCAAGCCACCAGGAGTTTCCGGCTTTACTTATGGTGACCATTATACTTGGAACTGCAATGTTGAAATCAAACTTTATCAGGCGAGGTTTCCTTGCCAGTTAAGTTTAATTGAATCTGGTATCATTGGGGGTTCCTCGAAGGTGTCATCTTCGGGACACCACCTTGTTATTGCGAGATGCGTTGTGCCTCGGATTGTTTTTTTTGTTTGCACTACGTGGACGATGACTCCGTTTGTTCAGTGCCAGCTTCTCTATTGGGGATCTGCCTAGATACGCCGATCCAGTGGGGGTCTCTCAAGGGCTATCTGCGGCTCTGTCTTGGGTCCGGTGTTGGTTGCTGGTATATGACCAAGCCTCGATAGGATATTCGGCTAAGCTTCGCTCGAATTGCTCCGGAGCTGCCGTGTATGCTTTGTTTGGGTTTTGGGCGAAGGCCCGTGCCACCCTACTATTCAGTACCGGGGGTGGTCTCGTTTGTCTTATCGGACAGCGGGGCGCGGCTTCCCATGATATTTTATTTCTTCTTCTTCTCCCAGCCTTTGGTGCATTGAGCTCTTCTGACATTATTTTGATTGCATTGGTGCGTGCTTCCACAGATTGTGATAGTATGGCGAGCGAGTCCCCGAGATCAGGTGTCGAACAATGATGCCGCGCTGTGGTTTTTTCCAGGGGAATTTCTTCAAATCTACTCATCGGGGCACACCATTTTGGGGTTCGTCGTTCCTGAACGGGCGTGCGTGAGTGGTGATGTACCTGTGAGGACTTGGGGTCCTGTCATCCCCAGGGAATTTCGTTGTTTATGACTTCCGCGAAATGAGTCCTCGGACCGTATCCCCGGGAGACGGTTGCTATAGGAGTTTCTGCGATCGTGAGTCGATCTTTTTGATAATGTCCTCTAGCATCCTTATCATTACAGGATAGGTCGTTGGTTTGTCGTTGTCCGATACCTTGGATACTGGATCGGGGCAAGTAGATATTTTGGGTGCTATCACGCCAAGAGTCTCCGGGCGGCTCTGCAGCTGAGAGATAGCCAAACATTATTCCTGCAACATTTCAAAAATAACATGAAGATCAACTTCCTGTTCTATCGGGGCTGGGATTTTTTGGGTTTCATGTCGGTTAGCATGTTGTGTGCCGCTGTCGAAGTGCAAGACTTTGTTACCCCGTTGTGCAGTGTATGAATCTGTATCCACTCGGACCGATCTGTATGCGTTATCGAGGTCTTGCGGTGTCGCGCCAGCCGTCTGGATGGCCATATTATTTTCCTTGCGATGGGGTTATCGTCCTCGATTTCCCTTATCGAGCTGACCACTTACCTGAAATCGAAAGGTCTCGGGCAAGAAAAAGTGTGAGAGATATCATGCGTTTAAATGACGAAACTAGCAAGAAAATAATCACTATTATTTTTAGCCCCACGGTGGGCGCCAAACTGTTTACCGTGAAAATGGTAACAACAATTAAATTTGTAAATGGGATTCTAAAAATACGTGATCTATTCCCGAGCTAGTTTGAAAGGGTTATTAGTGTTAAACATGGAGTAAAACAGTAAAGATCGAACTAGCCAAAGCGGTAATCAAACCAGTAAGGGATGTTCCCAAGCTTAGGACAAGCCAATAGATACCTCGGGGCCAGGCCTCGAGCCTACCTCGGGCCTATAAAAGGTAACCTTATCAATGGTAATCGAGAAGGGGATAATAGATAAGTATATGCATACGAGGCTTTATACCGTCAATCTTGAGCTAAATGATGAAGAACAATAAAATTCTAGGGCGACCTCGGGGTCGAAGAACACTAATAATTTAGAAGAAAGAGAGAGATAGAGAGATATTATTGCTTATTGAAGAAGTGGAGCAACATCAATCCTTTACAATGTGGGGTGAGTCCCCTTTATATAGGCGAGGGGACTTGGTAAAATATGCATATATTATTTATAAGAGTAGAAAGATAGGACAGCTTGTCGCTCGTCATCTCAGTAGGTTACAGATAGACCAGCCCTATCAGGTGTAGCCATGCACTCTGGAGTCATCTTCTCTTACACTGACCTCGAGCCCTACTTCTTTTAATTCGGTCCTCGATGAGCCCGGAGGTCGAGAACTCGACCAAAGACTTCTATCCTCAGGGTCTCGAGGGAAGCTTCCCAAATTGTCTTGATAGCAAAAATCAAGTCTTCTGATTTTTACCGCATATAGTAAGCTCAATAAAGTCACAAGAAAGGAAAACTTTCCACTTCCTTTTATGGACCAAATGCTTGATAGATTGGCCGGTCGTGCTTTCTATTATTTTCTTGATGGGTACTCGGGCTACAATCAAATTCTTATTGCACTTGAAAATCAAGAGAAAATAACTTTTACATGTACTTATGGTGCTTTTTCTTTCAAGAGGTTGCCTTTTGGTATGTGCAACGCACTGGGGATGTTTCAATAGTGTATGATGTCTATCTTCACGGACATGGTGGAGGACTACCTTGAAGTATTCATGGATGACTTCTCGGTGGGTGGGGATTATTTTGATGATTGTCTTGCAAATTTGGACAAAGTGTTGGCTAGATGTGAAGAGACTAACTTGGTGCTCAATTGGGAGAAATGTCATTTCATGGTTGAGGAAGGCTGTTCTTGGCCATAAGATCTAAAAGAATGGAATTAATGTTTACAAGGTGAAAGATTAAGGTAATTCTAAGCTTCCACCCCAACTTAGGTGAAGGGTGAGTAGAGTTTCTTAGGCTATGCGGGTTTCTACCGTTGATTTATCAAAAATTTCTCTAGAGTGGTGAAACTATTGTGTAAGCTCCTTGAGAAGGATGCCAAATTTCATCTCAATTATGATTTTATGAGAGCTTTTGAATAATTGAAGCTCAAGCTGACAACTACTTCTATCGTTACCGCTCCAAATTGGAGTTTGCCATTTGAGCTCATGTTTAATGCAAGTGATGTAGCAGTTGAGGTTGTTTGGGGACAACGTATCAACAAGTTTTTTCATCCAGTGTACTACGCTAGAAAGACCATGAATAATGCCCAAGTCAATTATACCATTATGAAGAAAGAGCTCCTTGCTATTATGTTTGCAATTAAGAAGTTCCACCCATACTTTATGGGTGCCAAAGTTATTGTCCACTTTATTCATGCAGCGCTTTACTATATTAAAAGCAAAAAAGAATCTAAAGATAGGTTGATGAGATGGGTGCTCTTGTTGTAAGAATTTGATATTGACATTCAAGACATGAAAGGTAGTGAAACTAAGTGGCGGACCACTTGTCTCATTTGGAGGAGGAGAGGAGGCCACATGATGCCCTTAAAATCAACGACTCATTCCGCGATGAGAAACTTTTGGCTCTATCAGTGAAAGTGGTATCGTGGTATGCAGACTTGGATAATTTTATTGAGAGCAGTATCATTACGGATAAGTTCTCTTTAAACCAAAAAGAAGAATCTCAAAAGAGATTGTCAAGACTACTATTAGGAGAGTCATACCTTTTTCGGATTTGTACGAATGGGGTGATTAGAAGGTGTACACTAGAAGAAGATCAAGGTGATATTCTTGGAGCTTGTAATTCTTTACCATATGGTGGTCATCATGGTGGAGCAAGAACGGAAGCCAAAGTTCTAAGTTGTTGTTTCTATTGGCCTACTCTTTACAATAATGCAAATGACTTATTCAAAAGATATGATGAATGTCGACAGACCGGTGGAATTTCAAAAAAAAATTGAGATGCCTCTCACAACTATCTTGGAGATTGATATTTTTTATGTTTGGGGCATTCACTTTATAGGACCTTTTTTGAGTTCTTATGGAAACACTTAAATTTTGGTCGCATTGGATTATGTGTCCAAATGGGTTGAGGTCGTCGCCTTACCAAGCAATGAGTCTACAAGTGTAGTGTCTCTCTTGAAGAAGTATATTTTTACAAGATTTGGTACTCCACGTGCAATCATAAGCGATGGGGGTAATATTTTTGCAAGTAGGCTTTCGACACTTTACTTAGAAAGTATGGTGTTACTCACAAAGTCACGACTCCCTATCATCCACAAACTAGTGGTCAAGTGGAAGTCTCCAATCAAGTGATAAAGAATATCTTGTCTAAAAGGTGAATGCAAATCGGACAGATTGATCCGAGAAGCTTGATGATGTGTAATGAGCTTATAGGACGGCTTACAAAACACCTATCAAAATGTCTCCATACCGATTAGTGTTCGGGAAAGCTTGTCATCTTCCGGTGGAATTAGAGCACAAGGCAATGTGGGCCTTGAAGAAATTGAATATTAATTGGGATGCAGCCGCTAACTCACGGGTTTCACCCTTGAAAGAATTGGATGACTTTTGGTACCATGCGTATGAGAGTTCGTCCTTGTACAAAGAAAAGATGAATTATCTTCATGACAAGTACATTTGGAACAAAGAGTTCAAGGCTGGTGATCTTGTATTGTTGTTTAACTCACGGTTGAGGATGTTTCCCAGGAAGCTTAAGTCCAACTGGACTGGTCCGTTTGAAATTTTTGGTGCGACACCCTTCGATGCATTGGACTTGAATAACAAGAACAATGAAATATTCTGAGTCAATGGTCATTGAGTGAAGCACTACTTGCAAAAAGTTGGAAAGAGCCACGTGGTGGCGGTTATTTACTTCACTTGAGGATGTTATGACATTGCGTCATGCAATTACGTTAAATAATACGCTTCTTGGGAGGCAAACTAAGTTATTTTCCTTTTTCTTTTTGTAGTTAAATGTTCTTTGTTGTTATTAACTTGATTTGAAGTGTGCTACATGGTTAAGTGTTAGATGGAAGAATAGTGTACAAGGTTGGTAATTGAAGCAAAAAATGCGAACCACACTTTTCCTTTGCGTTGTCGCAAAAACAATATTACCACCATAGAAGAACTTGTGCAGCTGCATATTTCCTCTGCGGACTTCCTGGAGCTAATTTAGATTTTAGATGACAGGGTTTTTGAAATTTTTCCCTATTAGTGCGAGGTAAATGCGTGACCTCAGGGAGAATTATGCGACCGCACTTGAAATTGTGCGGACTGCATATGAGTAGCAGACCACTAAAGGCCATGTAGAAGAGTGTGGAAAACACTTAAAATTGTGTGGCCTCACTTGACTCTTTACCCACTCAAATCCTTTGAGTATAAATAGAAGTTTAGGCCTCATTTTACACTTTTGAGAAAGTATTGTTACTCTGAGAGTCTACCTGAGGATCTAGCATTTTCAAACACAAACACCCATTTGCACTCACAGGATCATTCCAAATTTATATCATCTGGTATGCTTCATTTCATGTTGATTTTGTTTCATTGTAATTTTTGAATTTATTTGTCCTTTTTATCTTCTTTTTAGTCAATCTGTTATTATATTCAATCATTGTATCCATGTGGGGTAGTTTTGTAATGGGTAATTGTTAAATATGGTTGAATAGGGTGGGTTAACTGATTTCTATGTGTGTATCATGTTGCCAAGTATATATGAATAAGTTTTTTCAAAACTAGGTAAAACTTAGACCTGCTCGTCCATTCTTGAATTGTATGGTCGCACTTTGATTTGTGCGGTCTGTAGATTACTAAGTAAGGCAATTAGTTGTCGGATGGTATTTCTGCAACCTCACTTTAATTGTGCGGACCGCAAAATTTCTGAAGAGGTCGCTCTTTGGTCCACATTGTCTATTAGAGGCTTGCCCTCTAAGTCTCTAAAGTGCGGACTGCTCTTTAAATTGTGCAGACCGCAGATGAATTCTACAGCCGCACATGACCGACCGCACTTGAAATTATGCGGTCTGCACTTCCACTTAGCGGGCCGGACTTCATCCATTTCTGCAGTATGTTTGTTCAATTGTAACCCCACTAATTCTATTTTGTTCTCATTCACTTACATGAATCTTAACTGTGTTGAATTATGATTTGCAAATCAAAATTCTCTTTGTATTAATACTGAAAATGATATGATCACAGGACAAGGTGAATCTACCAAGGGAAGAGGAGAAGCTTCAAGGGGTCGAGGCAGAGGTGCCTTGGCCCCAAGTATGCAAAAAACCATATCTAAGAAAGCAACAACAGACCGAGAGAGAGGTAGAGACCTCTTCGAATCTAGCTTATATGCCTCTTCTAAGGAAGCCTCTACGGGAAACTCTGTATACATTCCGGAGGAGCACACTAGGGAGCAATCCAGGCAAGGGGGGAGATCTGAGCCTCTGGAGGTGCCTTCTGCATCTCAGAGCACTTCCCAGGTTTCAAAAAGTGCCATCCAGGAGTCCGAGGCAACTGCTATGGGGTTCTAATTCTAACGACCCTAATGATGGGAGAGGGGGAACAAGTACACAGGCAGGTATAGCAAGAACAAACAAGAAGGAGGTCTGGGAGGATAGATTTATGAGACGCCGGGCATTCTTAGATTTCCGGATGTAGTGGTCGTTGAGGTATTTCACTCATGAATGACAGTTCTTATTGAAAGATCTTGATAAGTATAATCCTGCAGTTCAAGAGCAATTTTCCAAGAGAAAAGGGTGGATGTTGTTTATGGAGAAGTTGGTGGATGTAAAAGAGCACCTTGTTCGAGTGTTTTATGCAAACACTGCATATTCTCAAAGGGACAAAGGTAGCTAAAGCGTGCAACTTAAAGCTAAAATTTGATCAACACACTCTGAACGCGTACTTGGGATTTGAGGATGTGGAACTACGAGTACTTAGAGAAGTTGGCCTTCAAAGCTATGCATTAGCATCAATTGATATTTTTCCATAATTTTTAAATTTTTAGGGATTTTTAAATTAATTTATCCCAGCATTTTTATTTATATAAACAATTACACAAATAGTTTTATAATAATTTTATGGCTTACTTTTATCATTAGCGTTTGTACTAAGTTTTAATTATTTTACAAATAGCCACATTTATATTTTTTGGGGTTATGATTGCAATTACTTTGCAATTATAGCCATGCATGCATTACTACATTATTTTACCAGAAAATATCCTCTTATATTTTTAAAATATTAAGTAATTATTTTAAAATATTTCTAATCATGAAAGTCATTTTTTGTAATTTATTAACTGTTTTTAAAAATTGTTTTAGCAATGAAATGGTTAATTAACAAATGGCCTTTTTTATTTCGGACCTAGCCTAATTAAATTGCTCAATTTCAACCCCAAATCCCTAACCCACTAAGACCAGGCCAAATCAAATTAAAACCCGGCCCCCAAACCTTTCAATCCTGGACATTGATCGCAAAGATCAACGACCACCATCACTTCTTACCAATTTTAATCAAACAACCCCCACCCCAAACCTAATTCATTCTCACCAAACGGCCACCCTAGAATCCCTCATCCTCTCCACCTCTCTGAGACCTAAACCTAACCCTAACCGCCGCCGCCCAAAAATAATCATATTCCCTCTGATTCTCACTCGACCCATGGATTTCCAGGCCATTTGAGGCTCCTATTGATCTTCTACGTCTCCTGGTTGCTCGTTCTTATGATTTCCTGGAAAAATCTCAAAGAGATCTAACCAGATCTGGTTCAAGACTCTCTGAGAGTCCGTCTATGGTTGTGCGTATTACTATTCTGATGCTTTTACTGTTCAAATCTCTTATTTGAGACTGGATTCTCTTTACCCTTTTAATCTTTCTTCAAAACCCTCATTTCAAACACGAATTCATCCGGCTCTTTGTAGATCTGGAAAGTTTCTGAGTTCATCGTCGATTTTTCTTTAAAGAGTTTCTTGTTTATTCACTATTAGTCGATTTATGGCACTATGTTATCTTAGGTTTGATTTCTTTATTATATGTTGTACAATCCTCTGCATGTTCAAAGTGTTTTCAAATTCCCATGGCTGCTCTTTAATGTTCTTTTACTTTTCTACTACTAACTGATTTTTAGCACTACGCTACTTTAAGTTTTTGATTTCTCTGACTTCTATTGTTCGAATCTCTGTATGTTTGAAATACTTTTAGTTTCCATGGATATTTCTTTAAAGTTCTCCTAATCTCCCTGCTAGTAACCAACCCTAAGTATCTTTCTGATTATCTGGGGTTTCCACTTCCGTTTCGCAAAAGGTTTTCTGAAGTTTTTATGTTTCATTTGATCTTTCTCGCATGGTTATGTTTCTGGTCCAATTATTTGACTATTCAGTGTTCAATTTCAACCTCTTGCCCGTTATTGTTTGAATATTTGAATGATTAGCCTAATTATTTGGGGTTTCATTTGTTTACTAAAGTAATTTATTGATCTCTGATTGTTTTCCTTAATCCTGAGTTCTTAATTGACATCTCTTGTCTATCCATGGGTTGATTGACCCTTTGATTGGTCTCTGATTACCCGTGTTACCTTATTTGTAAAACTGATTACTTGATTTAAGGGTTCTAACACTAATTGATTGTTAAACCTACTTCTTGCCTTATTGGTAATAATAGCTAATCGTGCATAATCAGGGATTATGTCGACTTCTTTCCATATTTGCGTCTATTAATCAACCTTCCTTCCTCGTGGTCTTTAATTATCCATCTTACACATATCTCTTCTTTTTCAGCTGTTAGGTACAGTATCCTTGTAAGCGATCCCATGGGTATTTTACCTATGTCTCCTATAATCTTCACTCTTCTTTATCGTTTTGATTCTTATGCCATGTGTTAGCATATCTTTAGCCCACATGATAATTTTATTTTTCCACCAATACAATATTCTATGGCAAACCAAATAGAGATAAAATGGGAGATGAGTTATAGGTGATCTATCGCGAAAAAGACTAGTAAATAGAATATGTAGTTGCTATATGGTACCGAAAATTTAATACAACTGATAGATCAACATTATTTTTGCGACAGTGGAAAAAAAAGTTACTCCAGAAACATACTATGAAAGTCTTAAAATGCCATAATTTCACATTTAGGTTAATAGAACGAAAAATTAATCTTCGTGGATAAAATTGGATGGTTTTTTTTTTCACACTTAGTTTTGGGGTCAAGTTTTATTAATTTTTAATATGGTTGAACTTCTATAAATGTAATCATCATGAATCAACTAGTTAAAAATAACAACGTAATATAATTTAAAATGGAATAGAAAAGCACGAGTATCCACAAATCAATTAGGCAATAGGATAAACTTGTTGGGCACATACCCATGTTGTCCAGCCAAAGGCCCAATAATCATATTCTCTTTTAGTTTCCATTCTTATTCGAAATTGGATTCGGTGTGTATTCCTATTTTAAGTGGGTTTTTTGCTTTAAGAGAAAGAATCACTCATGATCTATATATTGGACAACCTTGGAGAATTATTCTATGCTCAATTATACAAGTCTTTGAAAGACTTAAGCACATAAGAGTGGTTTAGAGAGAGCTTTCATCAAGAGAGAAGAGAGAAAAAAAGTATTTGTTTTGCTGCAGATTTTTATTCCGACCAGCCAATTTCAAATTATGTTTTTCGATTTGTTAACCTTTGGATCGGGCTGAAATTTTGACTGAGTGTTCGTAACATCTTGATCTTCGATTTGAACGGCGAGATCGGATTTGGATGTTCGTAGCATCTGATTTTGAGCCTCAAACAGCAGCTTTATTTTTGTAGATTATACTTTTTCTTCAATTGATTAGTTGTTGCTCTTGTTGCAATTGTTGCTTCGTGTTTGACCCTTGTTGTGTAGCCAATTTGGAGAACTTTTGTAACCTTCTTATTGTTATAGTGGAACTTTTTGGATCTTTGTGATCCCGTAATTTTTACCTTCGATTTGAAGGGTTTTCCATATTAAAATTTAGTCTTCTTTATTTTCGGGTTTGCCTCTTCCTCAACATAAAAGTGGTATCAGAGCCTTGGTTATTTATCCGGGTTGCTACGGAATGGAGGTGAATATGAGCAAGATGGTATATTAAAATGAGAGACATTATAGTATTTGGAGAAGCAAGATGAAAGACTTGTTGTTCGTGAAGAAGATGTATTTACCTATTTTTTCAAATCATAAACCCGAGAGTATATCCGATGAAGATTGGGATTCGAGCACCAACAAGTATGTGAATATATACGATAATGGGTTGAAGATAATATTCGCAACCATTGTGAATGAAATACATGCGAGATCATTATGGAAAAAACTAGAGACTCTTTGTGCTTCAAAAATCGGGAACAACAAATTATTTATGCTAAAGAAATTGATGAACTTTAAATACAAGGAAAGCAGCCCTATCCTTGATCACATAAATGATTTTCAGGGCGTCCTTTATCAGCTATCTGGGATGGGAGTTAAATTTGATGATGAGATACAAAGACTTTGGCTTCTTAATACTCTGCCAGACTCTTGGAAAACTCTCTGTGTTTCTTTGACAAATTCAACTCCTGGAGGTAAGGTGACCATGGAATATGCCAAGAGTGGTGTGTTGAACGAGGAAGTAAGGAGAAAATCTCAGGGTTCATCCTCGCAAGCAAATATCTTGGTTACAGAAGACTGGGGGAGAGATAGAACAAGAGGCTCAAGGAATAGAGGTAAAAGCAGAAGTAAGTCAAGGTCCAAATACTATAATATTACATGCAACCACTGTGGTAAGAAAGGACACATCAAAAGATTTTGTTGCAAGTTGAATCAAGACACTAAAAAAGGAAAGAAAGCTGAAAAAACGAGAACAATGTTGTTGCTATTGTTCGAGATGACCTTCTTTTTGCTTATGATGAAAATGTCATCAATTTGGTATCCCATGAGACTAGCTGGATAGTAGATTCTGGAGCTACCTCACATGTCACACCAAGAAAACATTTTTCCTCATCTTATATTGTTGTTGATTTTGGAGTGTTAAAGATGGTCAATGCCAGTGAAGTTAAGGTGTTTGGTGTTGGCACTATTTTTTTGAACACTATTAATGGTTCAATGTTAGTTCTTCAAGATGTCAAGCATGCTCCATACTTTCCTTTCAATTTTATCTCCCTGGGAAGATTAGACGATGAAGGTTACCATAATGCCCTCTTTAATGTCCAATGGAAGCTCACTAAGGGCTCGTTAGTAGTGGCTCGCGGAGTCAAGTCTGGTTATTTATATGTGACACAAGAATCTATTCTTAATGACTTAATAAATATGGTGGAAGGTGATACTTTATCATAATTGTGGCACAGAAGATTGAGTCATATGAGCGATAGGGAGATTACGTGTTTGGCTAAGAAAAGTTTGCTTTCTGGATTGAAATAAGCAAAGCTAAAAAGGTGTATCCATTGTTTAGCTGGCCAGCAGAAAAGGGTTTCCATAGTCATCCTCCCTCAAGAAATCCCAATTTATTAAATCTAGTACACTCTGATTTGTGTGGTCCTTTTAAAGTAAAGTCAAAAGGTGGTGCACTTTACTTTGTGACCTTCATTGATGATCATTCTTGTGAGCTCTAGGTGTATCCTTTGAAATCTAAAGATCAAGCACTTGGCGTGTTTAAGGAGTTTCAGGCCTTAGCTAAGAGACAGACGGGGATGAAACTAAAATGTATTTGCACTGACAATGGTGGTGAATATTATGGTCCCTTTGATAACTATTGCAAAGAACAAGGAATTCGTCATCAGAAAACTCCGCCCAAGACGCCTCAATTGAATGGTTTGGCAGAAAGGATGAATAGAACTCTAGTTGAGAGAGTTAGATGCTTGCTTTAAGAAGCTAAACTTCCAAATACATTTTGGGCGGAAGCACTTAATACTTTTCCCTATATTATCAATTTGTCTCCAGCTGTTGCTTTGGATGGTGATGTCCCAGACAGAGTTTGGTTTGCCAAAGATATTTCTTATGATCACCTGAGAGTTTTTGGATGTAAAGCTTGTGTGCATGTTCCTAAATATGAGAGATCAAAAGTGGATGTCAAAACTACGCAGTGCATCTTTATCGGTTATGGTCAAGATGAGTTTATGTATCGTTTTTATGATCCAATTGACAATAAACTTATTAGAAGTGTGATATTGTCACGCCCCAACCTCGGGAGGCACGACCGGTGCTCAATCGAGTGAACCCAACTGAGCAAGCCTTATCAAACACTTCCAACCCAACTCAATGCAATTAAGAGATCCGATCCCATTTAATTAAACAATAAAAGGGGTTGCACATTCAACATGAATAGCTTGTTTTATGACACAACCTTAAATTGTAGTTAGGCTTTCAAGATTTCATACAGTTATAGTTTATAAGAAAGCAAGGGTACAAAGTTACAACAGGGTTCATTGACCTATACAACACCCATACATAACCCACACAAACGTCTACGGAGCCTCTAAGGATACAAAAGAAAATGATAATGACGCCGGCAACAAGGCCCTCACTATACCTCAAAGTGGATATCTATAACAAAAAATGTACAACATAACCCCCTTGAAGGAGAAAGGGGCTCACCAAGATTTTTGAGAAGAGGATGCTCTGCTACTCGTGATCGGCACTATCCGCTATAGAGCCACCTACATTCATTTAAAAAAATATAGCCCCCCCCCGGCAAATGGGACATTAGTACCATGGAATAGTACTAGTATTTATAACTAAACACCATCCTGTTAGAAAGAACAACCATACAGGAGTAAAGAGGAAATCGTAAAGACAACAAAGTTTCAAATAAACATCGTGCCAACAATATAAGAAGGTTCACATGATTTTCACATAGTTTCTGAAATTTTGTATTGGAGCATCCCATACTGTTGCATCATTATCCATATTACCACTGCTTCCTTGAGCGAAGTCCGATCACGGCCCGATCGGCTAAGCCGTCTCCCCGAGATATTACCATTATTTCATTTACACTTTCCAGTTTCAATCACCAATACATTACCACCATGTGTATATATCATGGTGTCCGATCATGGCCCAACCGGCTAAGTCGTCTCCCCGAGACGTTACCATTATTTCATTATTCATCTCACTCTGATATTTGGCTTCACATGTATTAGCTTATCGGCACTTGGAGCCACAATTTCCACATTCCATAACTCACATTTCACATTGTTCCCATTTTCAACATTTATGTTGTCACTTAAGATCAAAAGCACATACAAAAGCAATTTAAGTCATAAGCATAGAGGGAATTCGTCAAGTTTGGCATATTAGTCCCCAAAGTAACCTTGGCATGACATTTAGGTATTTAACATATAGATCATGTTCTCCACACATCCTCCATTTACAAGAATAACACATTAAATACATAAAGAAGTACCTATCACATATGTTTTCACAACATCAATTCACATAACATAACAAGTACTGCATTAATCACGTTTCGAACTTACAACACTTACACGGGCATCATAGAAGCTCAATTTCTAAGAGGAGGGGGTTTTATCCATACATACCTTAGTAAAGCTTACCTTAATTCTTACAAAATTCCAAGACTCTTAGCACTTCAATCTATGGTATAATAATTACAAAATCGAACCAAGAATTAGAGAAGAGATTAAGATTCTAGCTCGTTTGAGCATATTATAAAACATTAAAGGTGCATTGTGATCTTAGGCCATTTTTTAAAAGAAATTTCTTCAATATTTTACCCAAATTGTTGTCTCTTTAGTTCTCATCCTCCTCGTACCCCATTATCTCTTGTGCATGCAAGATTACTAGCCCTTATACCCATGCACCCACTTGCTAATTACCTATTTTAACAGATATTTCGAAATTATTGATGAGGGTACAACTCTTACCTCTTAGGATGAAGACCTAGTAACTTCAATTGACAATCTTCAAGGATTGGGGCAAGGATTTAGAGAGGACTTGATAAAGGTTACTCCCTCGCACTCTAGAACTCTTTCTCTCTATGTCGTGAAATAACAAGAAAAAAATGATCTATTGGGGTGTTTTTAATGGGATGGTATCGGGTTTTAAAAATTAGAAAATAGGAGCCCGACTCAAATCTGCGATCGCAAAGTTGACATGCGGCCCGCAGAATGGACCGCAAAAATGTTCCCAAAATCTGAACACACTGTCTGGTTATGCGGCAGAAATGTGGTTTGCATATCCATTCAGCGGTCGCATAATGCACTGCAGAACTGTCCCTTACAAAATCTCAAGGGGATTATGCAACGATTATGTGGCCCGCATATCGATTATACGATCGCATAATTGGCCGTATAATTGACCTTAAATTGACTAACACACTGTTTCACTCTGCGGCGACTATGTGGTCCGCATAGCTGTTATGCGACTGCATTCTCGACCGCAGAATTGCACTTTTTTGGAAAATATTATTTCTTGACTTTTTAATACATAGATCAGTCCAAAGGGGTCCGAACCGCTCGCCGCGAAGAATTTTAAAAATTTCCATCACGCATTCCTAAATTGGCACTACAAGCTCTCGGGTTTAGAGTAAAAATCTTTTACGGGCCTCACAGATGCAATATTCTTTGAAGACCAAACTATTGAAGATATTCACAAAGCTGAGAAGATAGATTCTCAGAGTAATGAGATCTTAGTTGATATTGATCTAGTTTCAATTGCTAAGGCACCTATTGCACATGAAGGAACCCAAGACCATGGTGGAGATAGTGATCAAGATCAAAATGATCATCATGGTATAGATGTTATGGATTCTCCAGTTGATGAAGTTGTAGTTGATCAGCAATCAATTCTTGCACAGGTAACTACTTTGAATGCTGCTGAAACCTCTCTTAGAAGATTCTACAAGTGAGAAGAAAAAATCTATGCGCTATCCTCTTGATGAGTATGTACTTTTGACTAACATGGGAGAACCTAAGAATCCATGCAAAATAATCACAAAGATCATCGGATCGAAGCCATGGAAGATGAGATGAAGTCACTCCATGAGAATGGCACATATGAGTTAGTGAAATTGTCGAAAGGTAAGAGAGCTTTATCTAACAAAAGGATATTCAAAATAAAGCAAGATAACCATACCTCTGCGCCTAGATACAAGGCGAGGTTAGTTGTTAAAGGTTTTGGCGAGAAGAAGGGAGTTGACTTTGATAAAATTTTCTCCCCTATTGTGAAGATATTTTCTATTCGTGTGGTTCTAGGCTTAGCCACAAGTCTAGATATAGAAGTAGAGCAGATGGATTTCAAGACGGCTTTTCTTCATGGTGATTTAAATAAGGAGACTTATGTGGAGCAGCCTGATGACTCCATAGTTAAGCTTGTAAATAAGCATGCGTTTTGCAGAAAATTGGCAGGCATGAAGCCTGTCAATAATTCCTCTACTTAAAGACATATTTGGTTCCTTGGTTGGGGGGGAGTTTGTTGAGCACATGCCCATGTTGTCCCGCCAAAGGCCCAATGGTATAATTCTATTCTCTTTTGGTTTCCATTCCTATTCGGAATTGGATTCGGTGTTTATTCCTACTTTGAGTGGGTTTTGGCTTTAAGAGAAAGCACCACTCATGATTTATAAATAGGACAACCTTGGAGAATTATTCTATGCTCATTGATACAAGTCTTTGAAATATTTAAGCACATAACTTTGGTTTATAGAGAGCTTTCGTCAAGAGAGAAGAGAGAAGAAAAGTATTTGTTTTGCTGAAGATTTTTATTCCGACCAGCCAACTTCAAATTACATTTTCTAATTTGTTAACAGTTAGATCGGGCTTAAGTTTTGGCTGAGTATTTGTAACATCTTAGTCTTCAATTTGAACGATAGAGATCAGATTTAGAGGCTCGTAGCATCTGATTTCGAGCCTCAAATAGCAGCTTCATGTTTGTGGATTATACTCTTTATTCAATTGATTAGTTGTTGCTCATGTTGCTATTGTTGCTCTGTGTTTGGCCCTTGTTGTGTAGCCAATTTGGAGAAATTTTGTAATTCTCTTATTGATATAGTGGAGCTTTTTGGATTTTTGTGATCCCGTAGTTTTTACCTTCGATCTGAAGGGTTTTCCATGTTAAAATTTGGTGTTCTTTATTTTCTTTATTTTCAAGTTTGACTCTTCCTCAATATAACAAAACCGGTATGATAAATATTCATCTACACTGAATGTGTACACCTAACTAAACAATTTTAGCATTAGTGTAACATGTAATAAATAATGTGAATAAATCTTGATCGATGCATTATTAAATATACACAAACATCAAACACGGTCAAGTGGTTTCAACGATAATCCTATCTATAAAGCAAATTGAGATAGAATCATAATTGAAGTTTATTTCAAGTACTCAAGAAGCTCTTTACAAATAAACATCCATAGTTAGATTTAGTAGAATTTGACAACTTTATGAGCACGCCCAACTATGACTTATAAAAGGACACGCGGACGTTGCAAATATAATATGAGTATTTATGTCCAGAGTCGAACCCACAGGGAATTAACCTATCAATTACTCTCGTTGGAGTTACTAAATCTTACGGAAATAACATCCCCAAATGTTGTGAATAACCGTTGATGGTATTACTAATAACTAAGACTGAAAGTAAATAAACAGCTGTAAACTAAATATGCTTGAGTTATAAACAGCTATGAGAGGGTTCTAAAGTTATGATTTCCCCTATTGATGGAATCCCTTCCGGCTATGTTTCATATAGATTCACCAAAATATCTCTATCAATCATGAGCACTCTTTTTACCGTAAATCTCTCCCGAGTAATCACAATAATTTACTAGATGCACTCTCCCGAGATACGCTAGCTGGCTTTGTTTATCACAGCTCACTTTAGATTGCACCCAAGGCTTCGTTATCCCTAATCTCGCCTTTAAACCAGCAGTTATAGATCCCTCTCATACTTTGGGAGTGGTGTTGTTTAACAACTACCTAAATATGCACTCTATCCCGAGTTATACACACTAAATACGCACAGCTAATTGAGGATCCTGTGATTTAACTACAACAAACACATAGTTGAACAAATAGAGATTAAACTGGCAAACTATATTAACATAATCGAGAAGTTCATCCTTCAATAGGTTCCATCAAAACCCTAGACAAAGGATTTAGCTACTCATGACAAAACGAGAATAAACTACTAAATTATTCATAACGGGTAATTGCAAGAAAATAAAAGAGATAGAAAAACTCTAATGTTTGGTTGATCTTCTCACACTTGTTCTTGCCTCCAAAAGTAGTCTAAAACAAGCTTCCTCCTATCTTGGGCGAGTTTCTACAGCTTATAAGGGTTTTACAAAAGTTTTCCCAAAATTTTACTTTGACCGGCAAATTTTCAGGTTCGGGAACAGCTCCCCGCGGTCGCGGCGTGGACCGCGACCGACCGCGGTGAAAGCTGCCCATTCTGTTTTTGTGATTTATTCCCCTGCGTTGCACAGCGATTTTCTTCTGCACCTTTGTGTTCGGTTACTTCTTGAGTGGGTGTTTTCTTCACATTATCGCCTCCAAACACTTCGTGTTGCTTCCTCACATATAATATTCCCTGCGAAACCAAATAACACTATTTAAAGCATTTTGTTGGCAATTTACCTTATAAAACAACAACAAAGCATGATCAATTAAGGTGTAAATATCAACTATATAGCCTACTATCAACACCCCACACTTAAATTATTGCTAGTCCTCGAGCAATTCACCACACTTCATCAAAATTCCTTCCCTAAGCTTTTCCCTCAACGACTAACACCATGAACATTTTGCAAAAGTCGCACCTAGTAGTGAACAACCTTTACCTCAAGAGTCAAACCTTTTGTACCATGCAACACTTGCACTTACTCAAACTACTCTATACAAGAGTCAAGACTTACCTTTCCTTCGTGAATCACATGCCCTCACATCACACAGGAGAGTAGTTCCACATATAATGATAATTAGAACAAGCAGGAACTAAGATAGACAAAATTCGCTCACTCTCAGAAAGAACATTCACATGCCACAAAGATGCACCATAGGCTTGCCCGTAGTGTAGTACTCTACTAATCGAGCCCCACTCAATCTAAGATCAATAGGACTTTACATGGTTGTAATGTAGGCTAAGGGACGGGTAGGATATATTTAGATATAGTGACTAACCTCCCTAAGTACTTTTTTAATACAATTACATTAACATTCAAGACCATATTTCTGCCAAACAAACATTCCACCACTTCTTCTTTTATTCACAACAACCCCATCCAGTAGGTGCAATTATAACAAACCACCACTCATGAACCACTATATTTATTTATAACCTTTTTTTTTTGTGGTTCTTCTTCTTTTATGGTTCAACGTTCTGCACCTTTTTTTCTATTTCAATGGTTCCACTCAAAAAAGCAATGGTGCTTCTTCTTTTATGCTTCAACATTTCTCACTTTTTTTCTATTTCAATGGTTCCACTCAAAAAACCAAATCACCACCCCACACTTTTGCTTTTGCATATTTCCACTACCATTCTAGTGCTTAGTGGGAGGAAAAAGGGTTCAAACAGCAGGCTATTCAAACAATCGGGTAAGGTTCGCAATGTGGTTGCCAAAGAAACAGGCTTATTGGCTCAACGGGGTTAACTAAGATGTAATGCATTCAAGTGGTTACTTTATATATCTGGCCCAACAAAGAAATGCTTATATCACTTCTAAAACTTAATGGAAGTACTATTTCGCTTTGCAAACACACATGGTAAGCTCTAGGCATCAAATGTGAAGCATGGAATACAGTAAAACTCACACACACACATAGCACTTGACTCACTCCGAATCAGTTTATCAAGACATTTTCTTTTGAGTGTTCAATTTAGATATAAACATGCAATTTTAAGGCACTTAAACACGATTCAACCCTTCAAGCTAAGCGTCACACTCTAGTGTCTATCGTGTTCAGGTGTAGACATGCTAAGGGTTTTTTCCTTCGATTTTAGATCGTAGCCCATTAATCCTAGCCTAAAACTAAAAAGAACAAAAACAAAAACTACCTATACCCATTTCAAGCTAAACCCTTGGAAAAGAAACGTGGCCCAAAGAAAAACCAAGGGGGAGTTACTACACTACCTAAAAATAAAATTAAAAAATCTTTTTGGTCTTTTCTCTAGACTAACTTCCCTCAAGAAAATTGTCTAATGGATCCGTCATCAGGAAGAGTCTACATATTTCATTTTTTTTTCTCAACCTAATCCCTCAAGAACCCCGCCAAAAGAGATCCATCGTCAGGACAAGTCACTTACTGTTTTAATTTTCCTAATGAACTATTACTCTAACACCAAAACAATCAAAGCAAAACAAAACCAAGAACATCAAACAGTTAATTTTTTTTTAACAAGTACAAACATACAATGAAGTATCCCCTACCCCACACTTAAAATGAAGACATGTCCCCATGGCTTCAAAATTTAAAGAACAGTGAGGTAAAGAAACTTCCCTGAGGCTCACTCCTGGTCAGAGACGGTGTCTGGGTTCACATGGCACGTACGACCCAGCGCTCGCAACCAGCCCAAGAATTTCTTTTCTGACTTCACCTGCCGGTCAGCCACTTCCTCAACACGGGCACTCAAATCAGTGACTGAGGTACGCAACCCAACCATCTCCTGCTCCAAATCTGCCATGCGAGTGCTCCGGCATGGCTGTGATGGGGCTGCCTCGTCCCCTCTCAGAGGTGCGGTGACCTCAGCTGCCCCAGCATGATCATCAGACTCTTCAGCAGAGTCATCACTGTCTGGCACCAGCTCTCTTCCCTAGAGACCAATTTTCTTTGCCCGAAATGGAGCCTTCAGAGGTAATTTCCCATCAACTTGAAGGTTCTCAGGGACTTGAGCAAGGCGGCACAGTCGGGTGACTAGCGAAGGGAAGTAGTGGCCCTTGATTAGCTCACGCGATCTAATGAACATTTCATCATGGAGGACTCGAGCAACATCAAAGTCTTGGTGTGTCATAAAGCAATAGATCATCGCTGCTCGTAGCCCATTCACATCAGTGGTATTGCTGGATGGTAGCAGGAGGGTGTTGATGATAGTGACCCAGCACTTTGCCTCCCAATTAAGGGACTATGAGTGCAACGTCTTCAACTTCATTATCCATTTAAACACTTTACTAGGGATGTAGAGTACATCAAGAATTGGTGCCCACTGAGTCCTCGGGCGGTGATACATTATGTAATAATCCTCACCCGTGAATGCTGGGAGGCGATACACTCGGTGAATGGCCTCTATAGATGCATTCACCCGGGTGTTGCGCACAGTCACAACCCCATTCTCATTTTCTGGCAAGTTTGCATAAAACTCCTTCACCAGCTGAATATTATCCTCCTTTGGGACCTCGAAGAAGGTGTCCAGCTAACACCTCCTCAACTCATTAAACATATTTGGGCACTCCATCTCCAAGGCAGTCCGATCAATATGTACCTCATGGAGCAATTTCTTAGCTGTTTTCTGATTGTACCTCTCCTCCACTGACTTGGATACAAATCGAGTGCTATCGAATTGAGGAGCACTATCTTGGCTCCTAGCTCGTGAGGAGCCTCCTGGTCCACTAGTAGAGGACCCGTGTTACGTCGTTTATGCGATGAACTCATTGTACCTGTCAGAACAGAGAAACACCTATTAGTGAGTGCGAGAAATGTGCGACTATGGGTGGTTGCTCAGACTTCGCCACAACCATGTCACATTATCTCCTTATAACTTCATTGCGGCAATTTGCCAAACATCTTGTGGGCGAGGCATGACCCAAACACATTTAGCTCCCATGAATCTATCAAAACTCTCCCAAATCAAGTATACAACTACACCAACACACCCCACACTTATGTCATTCAAGCACCCATCAACAAACACCATTCCAAACATCAATTCCATAGCCCCTTCACCAACATCCTAAAAAAACAAAATTAAAAAGAAAAAACAAGAAGAAGAAACTAAAATAAAAAATCTACTACAATTACAAACTAACACATCAAACTAGCATAAACAACAATCAAAACACAAAAAGAAAAGAGAAGGGAGGGTTAGAGTCATACCTTAAAGCAGGAAAGAGAAGAGGAATTGATATGGGGGTGGTGTGAGTGAAGAAGAAGGAGGAGAAGAGAGGATTTTGGGGGTTAGGGTTTTATAGAGAGATTGAGGATTAGGGAAGGGGAAGGGGGTCGGGTGTTTTAGGTTTATGGGGGGTTTGAGTTTTAAAATTAAAAGAAGAAGAAAAGAAAAATGGAAAAAATTTTAAAAAAAATTTACCTGGTACCCCCCCCCCCCCCCCCCCCGCAATCGATCGCGGTCCATCGCGGCTGCGGAGGGGTTTTAATATGGGAGGCAGTAAACTCTCTCGTCACCGCAGTTTACCGCGGCCACGGTGAAGCTTAAAACCTGAGGCAGTGTAACCCCACTTCACCATGTTTCACCGTAGTCGCGGTCGCGGTGTTGGCGCTAGCGCTGATTATTTTCTTTTCTTTTTTTATATTTTTTATGGGAAGCTACAAGAACACATTTACAACACATTCTTGGATTGCCTCCCATGCAGTGCCTGATTTAACGTCACGACACGACACAGATAAGCACATTTAAGGCTCGCTCGACCTTTGAGGTTCCGTCAGATTCATCTCAGACACTTCTTTTGGGTCTTTCATGCCGATGTATAGCTTTAATCTCTGCCCATTGACTCTAAATATATGAGATTCTTTTTCTGAGGCAATATCCACAACTCCTAAAGGAAAAACTTCTACCACTCAAAATGGACCAGACCATCTTGACTTAAGCTTACCAGGGAACAACCGTAGTCTTGAGTTATAGAGCAATATCATGTCCCCATGTTTGAAATGTCGCTTAACGATGTTCTAATCGTGCAACCTCTTCATTCTCTCCTTGTACAATTTTGTGCTCTCAAAAGCAAGATATCTGAACTCGTCAAGCTCAGGCAACTCAGTGACTCTTGTTGTGCCTGCAGCCTCCATATCTAAGTTCAGTTGTTTTAATGCCCACCACGTTTTATGTTCAAGTTCCACTGGCAAGTGGCAGGCCTTTCCAAACACCAACTTATATGGTGACATACCAATTGGTATTTTGAAAGCAGTTCTATAGGCCTATAGTGCATCATCTAGCTTTTTTGCCCAATCAGTTCTTGTGGCATTTACAGTCTTAGTTAGCACACTCTTTATCTCTCTGTTGGACACATCAACCTGCCCACTAGTCTGCGGGTGATAAGGGGTAGCCACCGTGTGGCGTACATCATACTTTGCAAGCAACTTCTTGAAGGCTCTATTACAAAAGTGAGTGCCTCCGTCATTGATAATCGCTCTTGGTGTCCCAAAGCGGGTGAATATGTTCTTCTTCAAAAATCCCACCACCACTCTCGCATCATTAGTGGGAAACGCTGCAGCCTCTACCCATTTAGACACATAATCCACAGCAACAAGTATGTACTTATTTCCATAGGAGCTGACGAAGGGACCCATGAAGTTAATTCCCCAGACACCAAACACTTCCACCTCTTGAATCGGGTTCATGGGCATCTCATGGCGACGGAAAATGTTCCCAGTCCGTTGAAATTCATTGCAGCCTTTCACCCATAGATGCGCATCTTTAAACACTGTTGGCTAAAAAAATCCGGCCTCAAGCACTTTCGCAGCTGTCCTAACCCCTCCAAAATGTCCTTCATATGTCGATGCGTGACAAGCCTACAAAACAGAAGATTGTTCTATCTCAGCGACACACCTCCGGATCATATTATCAATACATATTCTAAACAGATAAGGCTCATCCAAATAATACATGCAGCAATCACGATAAAACCTTTTCTTTTGTACAGATAAAAGGTCATAAGGGACAATACCGCAGGCCAGGTAATTTGCAAAGTCTGCATACTATGGCGCTTCCTCAAGACTAGTAGCGAGCAGTTGCTCGTCTGAAAAGGTTTCCATAATATCCTCAACCTTAACTGCATTTTCATCTACCTCAAGTCATGACAGATGATCAGCGACTTGGTTCTCTGTGCCCTTACGGTCACGAATTTCAAGGTTGAATTCTTGCAGTAGCAATACCCAACAAATCAGGTGTGGCTTGGACTCTTTCTTCTCAATCAAATACCTGAGAGCTGCATGATCAGTGTATATAATTACCTTGGAGCCAATCAGATAGGATCTGAACTTGTCAAAAGCAAACACCACCGCCAACATCTCCTTCTCAATCATAATATAGTTCAGCTGGTCTCCACTCAGTGTTCTACTAGCATAGTAGATTGGATGCATCAGCTTGTCTTCCCTCTGTCCCAGCACTGCTCCTACTGCATAGTCACTAGCATCACACATGAGTTCGAATGGCTGCTCCCAGTTGGGGGCAACTATGATAGGTGTTGTGACTAGCCTTTTTTCAGCTCCTCGAATGCTACCCTGCAATCATCAGAAAACAAGAAAGGGTGATATTTTTCTAACAACTTATAGAGAGGGTTGCAATTTTTAAGAAGTCTTTTATGAATCTCCGGTAGAAACCGGCATGCCCGAGGAAGCTCCTAATTGCTTTGACGGAAGTCGGAGGAGGTAGCTTTGCTATCACATCCACTTTAGCATGATCCACCTCTATTCCTTTACTTGACACCCGGTGCCCCAAGACTATGCCCTCTTGTACCATTAAGTGGCACTTCTCTCAATTCAGAACCAAGTTAGTCTCGATATACTGGATGAGATAATAACAGGTAATATGGAGTTAGGTCCAAGGAATTCATACCTGAGATGAGTGGTCAATGGCTTTAACTCCAGCTTTGGTGGTTCTTCGATGGATGGCTTGGCTGGAGGTGTTTCTCTATTTTCCAAGTGCAAGGGCTCAAATCCTAAATTTCTATCCCAAAACCCTCTACCCTCTAATGCCAACGCCACTCTACCATATCCTTTCCATTTACCTCATCCAAATTCATCAAACATGCAGCAAGGGGGTCTTCAATAGTCAGCCTTTCATCATAAGTCTCTACAATTACATCCACGGCATCAATAAGAGAGAAATTGGCGAATTCACTTGGTCGCCTCATAGATTTGTACACATTGAATATTATTTCTTCATCGTTTAGTCTCATCTTGAGCTCCCTAGTTTCACAATCAATTAGAGCTCTCCCCGTGGCCAGGAACGGTCTTCCCAGAATTATGGGAATCTCTTCATCCACCTTGCAGTCTAGGATCACAAAATTTGTAGGGAACACAAATTTCCCTACCTAAATTAGCACATCATCCAGTATACCAGAGGGTTATTTCACATTCCTGTCAGCCAGCTGCAACAACATAGAGGTAGGTCTAGCTCTTCCAATTCCCAGCCTCTTATAAATCGCCAGGGGTATAAGATTGATGCTGGCCCCTAGATCACACAGTGCCTTAGCAAAGGCAAAATTACCAATAGTTCATGGAATTGTAAAGCTCCCTGGGTCAAACAGCTTTTCAGCAATTGGTCTGGTCACCACTGCACTACAGGTCTGAGTAAGAGTAACTGTGGCCAAGTCTTGGAAATCAAACTTTCTGGACATCAGGTCCTTCATCATTTTTGCATACCCAGGAATCTCTTTCAAAGCTTAGATCAATGGTATGTTTACCTGGATTTGCTTCGACATCTCAAAGAATTTCTTGTATTGCTCCTCCTTTTAGTACTTAGCCAGCCTCTGGGGGAAAGGTGTAGGAGGTCTCTTCTTCCCAATTATTTGGGATTGATCTTTTTCAGCTGCCACCTCAACTATTGGTTCCTCGGTTGTCTCAACCTCTTTCTCGGTCTCAAGCTGAGTGCTATTTTCTTCCTGAATAGGCTGGACTGTCACCTATATCAGCTTCGTTGACTCATCCAGCTCAATAGGCACTGGTATGAGTGTCTCAGTCTGTCTAGTTTCTCGAACCCTCTCTTGATCTACATCCAGATCTCTGCCATTACGTTGACTCACTGCCATCATCTGCTTCGGGCCTTGATCTTTTGGATTTATCTGTGTGTCTGCAGGTAGTATCCCATGAGGGCAATTATTCAGAGACATCGAAATTTGGCCCACCTGCACTTCAATATTCTTGATCGATGCATCGTGTGCAACTACTCTCTCATTAATTTTAGCATTAGACCTAATAACCTGTTGCATCATTTGTTCAAGTCTGGCAAACCCATCTTCCTACCTTCCACCATGCTGCTGCTGCTGAGGGTGATACCCCAGCTGCTGATTCTGATTATTATATCCCTGTGGCCTTGGGTAAGGAGCCATATTGTTAGGGGGTCTCATACCTCCCATGTTCCCAGTGTTGAACTGTGGCTGGGCTAGCTGTACTGCTAATTCTGCTGGCCCCAATTCTTAACATCCTGTCTCTGGCCACCATAATTAGATACATAGTTCATGTCTTCAGGATAGTGATGATGATCAGGTTTTGTATTCCACTAGTTACCAATTGGTTGATTGATGCAAGATGTGCACAAACCCTCATTGGTAGTATCCATAATATGTACCTGTTGCTTCTGCCCTGACTCTTTCACCTTTTTGGTGAGTATGCTCATCTGCGTCAATAAGGTGGCCACATTTTCAACCATAGAGTTAGATGGATCGAAAGGCACTAAGTGCACCACTGGAGTAATAGGTGCATTCCTGGATGTCCATCCCAAATTCTGTGCCATCTTGTCAAGCAGACTCTGGCCTTCTCTCCATGTTTTGCTCAGAAATGCTCCACCAGCTAAAGCATGAACAATGTTCTTCACACTATCTGACAACCCCATGTAAAATCGCTACCCCAATATCAGATTTGGAATACCATGGTGCGGACATATGACCAACATTCCTTTAAAATGATCCCATGTCTCATGCAGTGTCTCCATTGATTTCTGTTTAAAGCTCAAGATTTCATCAATTTGTTGAGCAGTTTTGTTGGGTGGGTGGAACTTGTTGTGGAATTGCTTGACTAACTCATCCCAAGTTGTTATAGAATTTATGGGCATTGAGTTTAGCCAGGTTTGGACAGCTCCTATCACTGAGAATGAAAACAATAACAGGTTGATTGCTTCCGGAGTCACGTTGGGCTGCCTTTGGGTTTTGCAGATAGACAGGAAATTCTTCAAGTGTTGACGAGGATCTTCGACTTGTGACCCTGAAAATAGTCCCTTGTTCTACAACAAGTGCAACATGTTATTCGTGATTTGGAACGACTCAGCTTGTATTTGTGGGACTATAATCGCTGTGGACAGGTTTTCAGCTGTGGGTTGTGCCCAATCATAGATAGCAGCCTCTAGCACTATTGGTACAGCTGGGTTTTCCTCGTGATCTCCCATGACTATTTCGAATTGTGCAGTTGTTGGTTGTTGTTTGTTTTTCCGGTTGGCCCAGTTCAAGGCCTTAAAAACTTTCTCGGGATCTAATAGAGCTTCGAGTATTTCACCAGTTCTCGTTGAGTTTCTAGGCATGCACTTGTACAACCAAGTCAACAAACTTTAAAATTTCAATGTAAAAGTTGGGTATAGAGAAAACCAACTACATTAAGAATTTTTGTACTTTTTTCAATTGTAATTGATAACACCGTTAGTTCCCTGGCAACGACGCCAAAATTCGATCACGCCTAACTATGACTTATAAAAGGGCACGCGGACGTTGCAAATATAATCTGAGTATTGATGCCTAGAGTCGAACCCATAGGGAATTAACCTATCAATTACTCTCGTTGGAGTTACTAAATCTTATAGAATTAACTTCCCCAAATGTTGTGAATAACCGTTGATGGTATTACTAATAACTAAGACTGAAAGTAAATAAACAGCTATAAACTAAATATGCTTGAGTTGTAAACATTTATGAGAGGGTTCTAAAGCTATGATTTCCCCTATTGATGGAATCTCTTCCGGCTATGTTTCATATAGATTCAACAAAACATCTCTATCAATCATGAGCACTCTTTTTACCGTAAATCTCTCCCGAGTAATCACAATAATTTACTAGATGCACTCTCCCGAGATACGCTAGCTGGCTTTGTTTATTACAGCTCACTTTAGATTGCACCCAAGGCTTCGTGATCCCTAATCCCGCCTTTAAACCTGCAGTTATAGATCTCTCTTATACTTTGGGAGTGGTGTTGTTCAACAACTACCTAAATATGCACTCTCTCCCGAGTTATGCACACTAAATAGGCACAGCCAATTGAGGATCCTGTCAATTAACTACAACAAACACATAGTTGAACAAATAGAGATTAAACTGGCAAACTATATTAACATAATCGAGAAGTTCATCCTTCAATAGGTTCCATCAAAACCCTAGACAAAAGATTTAACTACTCATGACAAAACGAGAATAAACTACTAAATTATTCATAACGGGTAATTGCAAGAAAATAAAAGAGATAGAAAAACTCTAATGTTTGGTTGATCTTCTCACACTTGTTCTTGCCTCCAAAAGTAGTCTAAAACAAGCTTCCTCCTATCTTGGGCGAGTTTCTACAACTTATAAGGGTTTTACAAAAGTTTTCCCGAAATTACACTTTGGCCGGAAAATTTTCAGCTTCGGGAACAGCTCCCCGCGGTCGCGTTGTGGACCGCGGTCTACCGCGGTGAACACTACCCATTCTGTTTTTGTGATTTATTCCACCGCATTGCACCGTGGTCCACCGTGGTTGCGGTGGACTTTTGCCCAGGCCATTTTCTTCTGCTCTTTTGTGTTCGGGTACTTCTTGAGTGGGTGTTTTCTTCACATTATTGCCTCCAAACACTTCGTGTTGCTTCCTCACATATAATATTCCCTGCGAAACCAAAGAACACTATTTAAAGCATTTTGTTGGCAATTTACCTTATAAAACAACAACAAAGCATGATCAATTAAGGTGTAAATATCAACTATATAGCATACTATCACTTTAACAAACCTTTCGTAACAAGCTATCAAAAATATGTTTCATATATAAAGAAGCATACCATTAATACATTCATATTTCATATTGATCAAGGTACTTATTCAAGCAATATTTAGTACTAGACTGCAATTGTTGGGTATTAACTTATGGACAAATTGTGATTGATGATAAAAAAAACAACGTCGACTTTGCTTTCTTATTGTAGGAAGCTTTCCTAATTGATTACTCACCAAATCTTTGGCAAAAAGTAAGAAAAATAGGCCTAAATAGAAAAAACAAGTTCTCATGATTTGATTTAATTTTTTTGTTTTCCATTCGGTGTCCAGTATTCGTATTGAAGCCTAATTATATACGAATTCGCGCCATGTAGGGCCATTTGTTGGGGGGAGGGGAGGGGGGACGCTCTCTACAAAAGATTTTTCCATATCCAAGGCTCGAACTCGAGATAGGGAATTGGAGGAAAATGAGTTCATGAGGAAAATATTTTCCAAAACATTTAGGCCATTCAAATATGAAAAAATTAAAAAATATTTTTCTTGATACCAAACACGCTTAATCTTGGGTTTCTTTTCTGTTCCAATACCGAATCTTGAGTTTCTTATTAATTGTGGAAAAAGTGAGTGCGCGTCTAGTTAATTTTTTTTAAACCTATTTTTAAATGGCTTTATATTTTTCTAAAGGACTTTCAAAACTAGGTTGAGGAAGAGTAACTATTTGTTTGGTTAAACCACTTAAAAATTTTGAGTGATAAATCGAACATAATTTTTAGTGTCAAATTACGAAATCATCAACTATTCATTTTACGTTTGAGTAATAATAGTAAGAAAGAATAGTCCAGTAAAAGTAATTTCTTTCTTTTTATAGGCAATTTTTTTTTTTTTTTGAAGAAAAAATTATTTTATATTTGCTTATGCTTTCATGGAAAAGCTACAGATTTTTCGTTATAAAAAACTTCTCTGCTCCTATTCACAATCACTATTTTCAAGAAATTCGGCCAAATATCTCAAGACCGGTTAGTTTATAGTTTCTTTTTTTCCTTTTTTCGGATTCTTAAAAAAAATATTTGTTCATGAAAAATTATAAGTTTTATGAGAATTTTCAAAAATGAGTTTTTCAAAAATAAAAAATGAGTGATCTGTTATGAATATGTTAGAGTGGATGTCCATTGAATACTCCTAGACATCCCTGTTCCATGAACCATTTGAGTTCATGTACTTAGTTAATTCATCACTTAATATTTGTAACCTTTAGGTGTCTTCTAGTAACCTTTCATGTATCTTATATTCTATAAATAGGGTATTCTTTATCCTATGAAGAACACACAAGAAACACACTTGAATAAGATAGCTTATACATTCTCCTCCTTTACATCTTGTCACTATTACTATATTATTCTATTTTGCTCTCATTTCTTAATACGTTATCAGCACGAGGTTCTAACCAACTGAGGTTATCTGCTTCATCCGAATTTTATCTTCTTCCTAAAAGAGGTAGTCAGTTTCTTTTCCGATTCAGGTATACATTCCTATGTGTATGGGTCAAAATCCGATCTCACGGTAATTAACGGAGTTAATCTCGTCTTGAGCTAATCCATAATTAATAAATGGTATGGCCACTTATTCATAACAGGATTCAACTCTTGTCTGATTTAATCTACGAGGACACGGACCATTCATTCCCCCATGGGGACGGAACCTCAGCGTGGCCACGGCCATTTATTGCCAGCTCACGAAGCTCACATTTATAAATACTAAGAGTGGAAGCCCTAGATAAGGGGGGCTTCTTCTTCACCACTATTCCTGAGAGAGAGAAAACACACAACAATACCCATATTATGGGAAAAGGAACACCATTGTAAGGCTCTGAACCTCTTCATGGAGAGGCAGACCAACTTCACACTACAAATAAAGGCTTTTAATGTTTCTCCTCTTAATTTTGAGCACTTATTTTCATGTCCTTCGCTTGGTCCAATGGATTATTACGATTTGCTATGATTTTTCTGTAATTTATTTGTCTTGTTTTGCACTCTTAAAGCACACGATAACTTTTGAGCAAACCATTTGGCGCCGTCTGTGGGGATTTCACAGCAAAATCGCATAGTTCTTCCATGGACCAAAAGGAAAGAAACGCCTGAAAAGGAAGAACAACCCAGCTCAAACAAGCCAAAGCGGCATATCAGACCGATGGAACTCGAAGNAAGCCCCTCGTAAGAGATCTCCCACATCCCTGATAAGGGCTCCAGCCGGAAACCATAGCTGATGTCACTAGCCTTAACTTCTTTATCTACTTGAAAGCTGATGGGAGTACGGTTTTCTTCAAGGAAGTGTCCCATATGATATTATATTAGTAAAGAGCCCTTGATCCTAGATAAGTAAGCAGTGCACGGAGGAATCTCGAATCGAGAATCGCTTCAAGACAGCCTACATACCCCGATCGGGAAGATAACGATTAAGCTGCTCAAGATCTCGAATCAAAACCGAGCTTCAGCTCTCAAAAACCCACAAACCAAGACAGGCTACGCACCTTCGCCAACAAGTTCAACTACGGTTGAACCGGGACACAGGCTATGCGCCTTCGCCAACAAGTTCAACTACGTTGAACCAAGACAAGTTATGTGCATGCACCAAAAAGTTCAACTACGGTTGAACCGGGACTCAGACTATTCACCTTCTCCAATTATTTCAACTACGGTTGAACCAAGACATGCTATGTGCCTTCGCCATCAAATTTAACAAAGTTCAACAACAGTTGAACTGGGACTCAGGCTATGTGCCCTCACCAATTAGTTCAACTACGGTTGAACCAACTCAGGTTATGTGCCTTCGCCATCAAAATTAACAAAGTTCAACTACGGTCGAACCAAGACAGGCTATGCGCCTTCACCAAAAAGTTCAACTACGGTTGAACCGGGACTCAGGCTATTCGTATTCGCCAATTAGTTCAACTACGGTTGAACCAAGACTCAGGCTATGTGCCTTCGCCATCAAATTTAACAAAGTTCAACAACAGTTGAACTGGGACTCCGGCTACATACCTTCGCCAATTAGTTCAACTACGGTTGAACCAAGACTCAAGCTATGTGCCTTCACCATCAAATTTAACAAAGTCCAATAACAGTTGAACTGGGACTCCGGCTACGTGCCTTCGCCAATTAGTTCAACTACAGTTGAACCAAGACTCAGGCTATGTGCCTTCGCCATCAAACTTAATAAAGTTCAACAACAGTCGAACTGGAACTCCGGCTACGTGCCTTCGCCAATAAGTTCAACCACGTTTGAACCAAAACTCAGGCTATGCGCCTTCGCCATTAAATCCAACGAGCTCGACCTTGCTCGAACTACAAGGATGGACGCCTTCGTCCTCAAATTTAGCAAGTTCAACCACAGTTGAACCGAGACTCAGGCCAAACGCCTTCATCAGTGAAAGCAAAGCTCGAACTCCAACGAATCGAAGCTCAGGATAGGCACCCTCGCCATTCAAGTAAGTACTCCCAACTCGAATTAAGATTCGGGCCACGTAAAGTTCGGCCCCGGTCAAACTACAAGGCCGCATTTTTTACCATCACGACCGGTAGTTCGACCGCGTCCGAACTGGAACTAAGGCTAAGCGCCGCTATCGCCAAATAACAGCTAAGACTCGCCCGCACCGAGTCGAAGAATCAAGGCCACTAATAACCGGAAATTAACATGCCTACCAGAGTCAAACTCAGCAAATCACCCCTTGAACACGCGCAAAAGAAAAGTCTAAGGGGGAAAAAGGAAAGACACAAAACAAGCACAAGCCAGGCAATGGAAAAGAAAATTTATATATTTACAAAGTCAATGACGGGTCATCCCCGCTTACACCCGGCCAAGGCCACTCAATAAAAAAAAGAGAAGAAAAACAAGAAACACCTAAAATGCCAAGCGGCGAGCGAAACAAAAAAATACAACAAATCTTTCTACTCAGCGCCATCCGCGCCATCATCTGCACCATCGCCAACCTCTGGCGTCTCCGCGTCAAAGCCACAGGCGGTACGGGCCTCACGAGCCTTCTGACGCGCTTCCTCGAAAGCAGCCTTGGTCACAATACCAGCCTCCCACAAATTCTTATATACATCGCGTTGGGCCTCGGCAAAAACTCAAAGTTTGCGAGCCTGGTTGGAAAGGGCGGCCTGGTCCCGTAGGCGCTAATTCTCCCCCTCCAAGGCCTCGATCCGATCCGCCATGCTTGGGTGTCCCGCTCAAAGACCCCAATGCAGTCCTCTAGCCCCGCCTCTCTAAAGGCCGCGGCAGCTCTCTCCAACCCCCGCTCCCTCTCACGAATACGAAGCACCTCCTCCAACCCTGCGACCTTCGTCGAAGCGGTCCTTGCCTGCTGCCTCAAAGCCGCGACTTCACCCTCCAATGCGGCCACCTTCCCGTTCCATGTCGCAGTGGCCTGATCTTGGCGCTCCCTCTCAGCTGCGTCCCGCCTTCCCACCTCAAGCTCCTCGTCCTTCTGATGAAGTTGCTCCTCGAGGGTGCGCGTCCTACCAAGTGCTTGCTGCACCTGAAGCTCCCGCCTCGCCAGCTCCTCGACCAAGGCCCGACTTTGGGGGTCGTTCCTCAAGCGCTCGCACATCTCCCGACACCGGTATCGGCAGCGACGGTACTTCTCCAGCCCCCGCAAAAAGAACCCCGAGTGGATGCGGGCTCGGCGGATGCTCTCCACCTCTATCAGATAAGACTGCAAAGCAAAAACAGCGATTACGGTAAAGAATAAACTAAGGCAAGGAAAAAATGAACTAAGGTCGTAGTAACGTACCCTCAGGCCCATCACGGACACTTCATTCATCAGTCCGATGTCTGTGATATCCCTCAACGACGCGTTCTCGATCTCCGAGCATAGCACCTCAAATATCGGCACCAAGTTATTCCCTTGGAGCAATAAGTTCGACTCTGCGGGAACCTCAATGAAGCGAGATCGCCCCTCGGCACGCACCATTGAGTTGGTGAGACCTTCTTATACGGACGTCATCAGGATCCAAGTCGGACGCGGACTCATATCTGTCTCTTCCAACATCACGTCCTCCTCCTGCTGCCCGCGAGGTCGAGGCACCCGCCATAGCCGCCGAAGGAGTGCTTGGTTCACCAATAATAATAGCCGATGAGGAACTACCTCCCATCTCAGCGACTGGAACCACCAATCGAGTCACCAAAGCGACGATATCATCATGGCCTAAGCCAACCGGGGCAACCCCCACTGTATGTATGCCATCAAGGCCAGACGCCATAGTCGCACTCCTCTCCGTATCTGCTGGGGGAGTCCAAGTTAATCACCACAGGAGGAGCCGACGTGAACGCAACAGTCCACCTTACCAATGGCCTCTTTTCCTCCTTATCCTCCAACTCATTTAAGGGCAACTCCGCCCTAGGGTGCACAGCTCCTGACATCCCCTCGACCCGAAATACAGCCCGTACTGGAGAATGAGCTGCTGAAGATTCAATTGATGCCGCCCTCGGTACTAGGCACGACACCGGTGCTGCAATAAGCCGAGCAGTCGCGCTAGGCCTACGAAAGGCCAGCTGAGGATCCCTGACGCGGCGTGCCTTTCCTGATCACAGAAAAACAAAGTTAGTAAATAGAGACGAAATAGAACGAAAAAGTAGAAGTCGAATTCTCATCGACTGCGGGCCTACGACCATGCCTCGCCCAGAAAGATGCCCATGTGCGTATCCCTACTGTATGGGGGAGTACGGCCTCGACCCACTCACGTATCCAAGGCAATGGGGCCGGCGACGACCTGTCGGCTACAAAAAATAACACGAGTTAACGCTCATGATCACGAATCATAAAGAGGGTAAGAAAAGGGAATTCAACCACTAAAGAACTTACGTGCATGGTTCCAAGCCTCTGGGAACCCAGTAGCATCCGCCACCAGATGCCTGTTCCTGATATAAAAGAAGTGCTCGAAAAGGCGAGGGTCGACCTCGTCATCCAATCTCATGACCACGCACCTCGACCATGAGGGCACGCCTGAATCATGGTGCCACGGACTCTCTGGGGAGCGTAGAGACTAAGCACATGCTGCAACGTGACCTCCCTACAGGCCAATTCCGCGTACTTGATGAACATGGCAAGTAACTTGTAAAGAGAAGGATCAAGCTGACCCGGGCATACCCCATAATATCGACAAAAATCCACCACCAGCATTGGGAGCAGAATCTTAAACCCCAACCTGAAGGGATAGGCATAAAAAATGCAGTATCCCCTGCGGTCGATATGGACCCTCTCCTCGCTTCTATCGAGAACGATGTCTGCATGGGTGGGGATGACCCCCTGTTCCTGTAATTGGGCCACCCCAATTTCCCCCATTAACAGGGCTTCATCCACCGGGTCCTCTCCACTGTCGATGGTGAAATCAATCGCCGGACCTCCGGGCCGAGGAACTACCTCGTCAACCGATGGAACTTCTCCGATCTCTATCTATTCTGCACCTCCCATTGCCGGAGGTGTCCCTTCAACTATCGGAGAATTGACCAAAAAATCCATCGAAAGAGCATCGTGGGAAGAACTGCCTGCAATTGTTGATCTACTAAAGAGAAAGGGATAGAATTCGGTGGGCAAGACAAAGGTTATCACAATCAAGGAAAGAAAGGAGAAGATGAATTAGCAGAATGAAAAAGTTTCTTCAGAATCTCTCTCAGATGAACAATGAAGATATGAGAAATGAATGCCTCAACCCACCTTTATAGGCAACGTAAATAGCTTTTGCGAAACCCAATAGCCATCATTAATTGCACGAACAACCATAAAACGGTCCGGTTCTGCCAAAGCATGCGTCATTATGTCAAGCTCCACGAAGCAACTTCTCAGCCATCCGCCAACGTCTCGCCGTTGGAATAATCGCAACGGCCTGCGAGCGCTGAAAGAATGTGCCGTACGCCTTCAAAATTCTAGACGTGACCAAAATACGTACCCGCCGCATACTTATTCCCCACAGCCGCATCGCGTACGGCCCGTCCCCCGTCGCCAACGACTATGATCCCAAACAGATGCGAGGGCCAGAACGTAACGAAGTTCGGTCTCACTCGAATTGTGTTAAAACATCATATATCTTTGCCAAGGAGAGGCATTCCGTCTTGATTATACGGCGACTTGGTAATTTGATAACACGACGCCGACATTCCACAAGGTCCGGGCTATCACCAAAAAGGATTCGGTCTCGATCAAAACAATAGTCGACCCCCTTATTCGAGTTTTTTTCAAATCACAATCGATGAAGTCCGCTCATCGAGCTCGGCTGAAACATGACCTCAATAAGCGGGGGGACTAACTGTATGGGTCAGAATCCGATCTCACAGTAATTAACAGAGTTAATCTCGTCTTCAGCTAATCCATATTTAATAAGTGGTATGGCCACTTATTCATAACAGGATTCGACTCTTGTCCGATTTAATCTACGGGGGCACGGCCGATTCATTCCCCCATGGGGATGGAACCTCAGCGTGGCCACGACCATTTATTGCCAGCTCACGAAGCTCACATCTATAAATACTAAGAGTGGAAGCCCTAGAAAAATGGGCTTCTTCTTCACCACTATTCCCGAGAGAGAGAGAGAGAGAGAGAGAGAGAGAGAGAGAGAGAGAGAGAGAGAGAGAACACACAACAATACCCATATTATGGGAAAAGGAACACTATTGTAAGGCTCTGAACCTCTCCATGGAGAGGCAGACCAACTCCACACTATCAATAAAGGCTTTTAATGTTTCTCCTCTTAATTTTGAGCACTTATTTTCATGCCCTTCGCTTGGTCCAATGGATTATTACGATTTGCTATGATTTTCCCGTAATTTATTTGTATTGTTTTGCACTTGTAAAGCACACGATAACTTTTGAGCAAACACTATGTTTATAATGTTTCTATTAGGATCTTCTTTAACATGCAATTTAATTACCATATGCATAACTTGTTTTGAATATAATTATAATAATTGCATTAGTATGAAAATAATAAGTTTCAGTTAATTTGTTTTTTCATAACATATTTTTACGAAGAAGTTTAATCATACACATAAATAAATAAGTATTAAAATTGAATTAAAATAATTAGACTAATTAAGTCGACATCCAAATATTCTAGTAGAATATGCATTTAGAAGGAATTCTTGCAAAATTTTTAAAAGGTTTAAATGTGTATTCAATAAATTTATCACCTAAGTGTACAAACTAATTAATGACTTTAAAATTAACGACTTAACTATTAGATGTATCGTATTGAATGTTCAAACTTGTTAGAATTGATATTATCTAGTTTTATGCCTACTTAGCTTATTGAAACGTATTCTAAGTAGAACAAAATTAAACTAGTACATATTAATTCACTTATTTATTCAATAAAAATATACTTATATGTCTAAAGTTTTGGCGGGTAATATTAAATATTAATTTATCATCGCACTGTACATAATTATTTATTTGATAAACCTACATATAGAATATTAATATACGATTATGTACTGCACTGAATTTTTCATTGGTAATAATTCTTGTCATTCTAATTCACTTATTTTTATGATAGTTTTCACTATGTCTAATTTATCAAAGCTTGAATTTATGGCATTTGACATCTCTGGAAATAACTATTTGTCATGGGTACTTGATGCTGAAATTCACCTTAATGCTAAAGGTCTTGGTGACACTATTAAAGAAGAAAATGAAGCATCAAGTCAGGATAAGGCGAAAACCATGATTTTCCTTCGCCATCATCTCGATGAAGGGTTAAAAAGTGAATATTTAACCTTGAAAGATCCATTTCAATTATGGACTAATTTAAAGGAACGATATGACCACCTAAAGGCCATGGTATTGCCGAGAGCTCGTCGTGAGTGGATGCACTTACGACTACAAGATTATAAGACCATAAGTGAATATAATTCTGCTGTATATATAGATTAATTTCCCAACTAAAAATATGTGGGGAACCTATGAATGATGAGGACATGCTGGAAAAGACTCTTTCCACTTTTCATGCCTCAAATATGATGTTACAACAACAATACCATGAAAAAGGCTTTAAAAAATATTTTGAGTTAATTTCATGCCTTTTGGTGGCCGAACAACATAATGCTCTTTTAATGAAAAATCATGAAGCCCGCCCTACTGGATCAGCTCCATTTCCAGAAGCGAATCTGGGAATGATTGATCCAAAGTCTGAAAAAGGACAAAATAATTATCGTGGCCGTATAAATATACGTGGGCATGGCAAGGGACGAAATAATAATCGCCATGGTGGTGGTCGTTATAAACAAGAGAACAATAAGGGTTCTCAGAGTAATCCTTCAAAAGGCAAAGGTAATGTTTGCCACCGATGTGGTATGAAAAATTATTGGGCATGAATTTGTCGTACACCTGAACATTTTGTCAAACTTTATCAAGCATCTATAAAAGGAAAACAAAATAAAGTTGAGACTCACTTGACTTTTCAAAATGATGTTGAGCCGGGCCCTATGAATAATCATGATAAAGTTGAAGCAAACCTTGCCTATAAAGATGATATTTTTGAAGGTCTTGCAGATATTACTCATTTAGAAGCTAGAGACTTCTTTGAACATCATAACTGAAGACTTATTATTGAGAATAATTATAAGAATAAATGTATTTCTTTTATGAAGTTCATATTTTGAATAAAACTTTTTATGTTGTTGGTATTTAATTCCATAAATGTAGTTTCTTTTGTTCTTAAAATTTTCAATATTACTTATGATGTATTTTTTTTCTTATTGAAGAATATGAAAACTTCCCAGTCTTCAGTTGATCGTATGAATAATAAAGAAGAAATATGTCTTCTGGATAGTGCTACGACGCACACCATATTAAAAGATAAGAGATATTTCTCTTATTTAATTATGAAAAGAAGCCAATATAATTACAGTATCTGGTAGTACAAAATTAATTGAGGGCTCTGGAAGAGCTACTATATTACTACCAGGAGGAACTATATTGGTTGTTAATGATGCATTATATTGTAGTAGGTCTTAAAGAAACTTGTTGAGTTTCAAAGATATTCGCCAAAATGGCTATCATATTGAGACTACCAATGAAGGAAAGGTTGAATACATTTATATTACTACAATAAAAGCGGAAAAGAAGTATGTGCTTGAAAAGCTTCCCGCATTTTCCTCCAGATTATACTACACTAATATTAGTGTAGTTGAATCACATGCCATAGTAAACAAGAAGTTTACTAATGATTTTATTATTTGGCATGACCGGTTGGGTCATCCCGGTTATAATATGATGCACAAAATAATTGAGAATTCACATGGTCATTCACTGAAGAACCAAAAGATTCTTCAAACTAAAGAATTCTCTTGTGCTGCATGTTCTCAAAGAAAACTGATTATTAGACCATCAGTAATAAAGTTGAAGTTGAATCTCCTGCATTTTTGAAACGTATACAAGGTGATATATGTGGGCCCATACACCCTCCATGTGGACCATTCAGATATTATATGGTTTTGATAGATGCATCTCCAAGATGGTCACATGTGTGCTTGTTATCAACCCACAATTTGGCCTTTGCGAGGTTACTAGCTCAATTAATAAGATTAAGAGCACGGTTTCCAGATTATGCAATTAAGACACTTCGTCTTGATAATGCTGGTGAATTTACGTCCCAGGCCTTTAATGATTATTGCATATCAACTGGGACAACAATTGAGCATCCAGTTGCTCATGTTCATACTTAAAATGGTCTAGCAGAATCATTGATCAAACGCCTCCAATTAATTGCTAGACCAATGTTTATGAGAACAAAACTTCTCATTTCAGCATGGGCCCATGCTATTTTGCATGCAGCAGCTCTTGTGCGGATTAGACCTACAAGTTATCATAAAGTCTCCCCAATATAATTGGCTTTTGGTCAGGAGCCAAATATTTCCCATCTTAAAATATTTGGATGTGCAGTATATGTTCCAACTGCTCCACCACAACGCACAAAGATGGGACCCCAAAGAAGATTGGAGATATATGTTGGGTATGAATCTCCTTCTATTATAAAATATTTGGAACCTATGACTGGAGATTTATTTACGGCAAGATTTGCTGATTGCCATTTTGATGAATCAGTATACCCAATATTAGGGGGAGAAAATAAGAAATTACAAAAGGAGATAGATTGGAATGCATTATCACTATCTCATTTAGATCCTCGAACAAAGCAATGCGAACATGAGGTTCAAAAGATAATTTATTTGCAAAATATTGCGAATCAACTGCCAGATGCATTCACTAATATACCAAGAGTGACTAAATCACATATTCCAGCTGCTAATGCTCCTATTCGAATTGATGTCCCAGTTGGACAATCTATAAATACAAATGAGTCTAATCCACGCTTGAAGCGTGGTAGACCAATTGGTTCCAACGATAAAAATCCTCGAAAGCGAAAAGGAGCAAATGATCTAGGAGATCATAATATAGAGGCAATTGCTCAAAAAGAGCCTTGTGACATAACAAATGATAAGACCTCAAAGGAGGTCCAGGTACCTGAAAATAATAAGAATAAAGAGATCTCAATAAGTTATGTCTCTACGGCAAAAAGGTGGAACCGAAATAATATTATTGTCGACAATATTTTTGCTTATAATGTTGCTGTTGAAATAATGCAACAAGATAATGGTCTTGAACCAAGATCTATCGATGAATGCAGACATAGAAATGATTGGCCAAAATGGAAAGACACTATCCAGGCAGAATTAACGTCACTTGAAAAACGTAAAGTATTCGGACATATAGTCCGAACACCTGAAGGAATAAAGCCAGTGGGATGCAAATGGATTTTTGTGCGAAAACGAAATGATAAAAATGAAGTCGTTAGATATAAAGCACGACTTGTGGCACAAGGATTTTCACAAAGACCTGTCATTGATTATATGGAGACATATTATCCTGTGGTGGATGCAATCACTTTTAGATATCTTATAAATTTGGCAGTCCATGAAAAACCTAATATGCGTCTAATGGATGTTGTCACAGCCTATTTGTATGGCACATTAGATAATGAAATTTATATGAAAATCCCCGAAGGGCTTAAAGTTTATGAAACTAATAAAAATTTTCGGGAAACTTGTTAAATAAAGCTTCAAAAATCCTTATACGGATTGAAACAATCAGGGCAAATGTGGTATAATCGCCTGAGTGAGTATTTGCTGAAAGAAGGGTATAAGAATGATCCAATTTGTCCCTGTGTATTTTTAAGAAGGTCTGGATCAGAATTTGTTATAATCGCTGTGTATGTTGATGATCTAAATATCATCAGAACTCCTGGGGAACTTCCAAAAGCAGTAGATTGTTTGAAGAAAGAGTTTGAAATGAAAGATCTTGGAAAGATAAAATTTTGTCTTGGTCTACAAATTGAGCATATAAAAGATGAAATTTTTGTCCATCAATCAACTTACACTGAAAAGATCCTAAAGCTTTTTTATATGGATAAAGCACATCCATTGAGTACCCCGATGGTTGTGAGATCACTTGATATAAATAAAGATCTATTCCGACCTCATGAAAATGATGGAGAGCTTCTTGGTGATGAAACTCCATATCTTGGTGCAATCGGGGTACTAATGTATCTTGCAAATAATACTCGATCAGGTATAACTTTTGCAGTAAGTTTATTAGCAAGATTTAGTTCCTTTCCAACAACAAGACACTGGAATGGTGTTAAGCATATTTTTAGATACCTCCGAGGGACTATTGATATGGGATTATTTTATTCTTATGAATCTGATTCACAATTGATTGGTTATGCAGATGCAGGTTATTTGTTTGACCCACATAAAGCCCGATCTCAAACAGGCTATCTATTTACTTGTGGGGGTATAACTATTTCATGGCGTTAAACAAAACAAACTTTAGCTGCAACATCTTCCAATCATGCAGGGATAATAGCTATTCATGAAGCTAGTCGAGAATGTGTATGGTTGAGATCAGTGACTCAACATATTCAACAATTGTGTGGTCTTTCTTTAAAAATGAAGATTCCAACGATATTGTATGAAGACAATGTTGCTTGCATAGCTCAACTTAAAGGAGGATATATCAAAGGAGACAAAACAAAACACATTTCACCAAAGTTCTTTTTCACACACGATCTTCAGCAAAATGGTGAGATAGATGTTCGACAAATTCGTTCAAGTGACAATCTAGCAGACTTATTCACTAAGGCATTGCCAACTTCAATATTTGAGAAGCTGAGACATAAGATTGGAATGCGTCGTCTCCGAGATATCAAATAAAGCATTCTTCAGGGGGAGTATAATACGCGCTGTACTCTTTTTCCCTTAACCAAGGTTTTGTCCCAAGTGGATTTTCCTGGTAAGGTTTTTAATGAGGCAGCACTCAATGCATATTACAAGATATGTGTACTCTTTTTCCTTCACTAGGCTTTTTCTCACTGGATTTTCCTAGTAAGGTTTTAACGAGGCATAGTATCTTTTAGATGGACATCCAAGAGGGAGTATTATGAATATGTTAGAGTGGATGTCCATTGAATAATCCTAGACATCCCTATTCCATGAACCATTTGAGTTCATGTACTTAGTTAATTCATCACTTAATATTTGTAACCTTTAGGTGTCTTCTTGTAACTTTTCATGTATCTTATATCCTATAAATAGGGTATTCTTTATCCTATGAAGAACACACAAGAAACACACTTGAATAAGATAGCTTCTACATTCTCCTCCTTTACATCTTGTCTCTATTACTATATTATTCTATTTTGCTCTCATTTCTTAATATGATCAAAGTTTTTAGATATTTTTTTTCATTCACCAAACTATAATCTATATCTAAATTTTTATAAAAGCATAAATACAATGTCAGTTTATAAAAATAATCTTATAATATTAAGCATAATAACTCATAATAAAAGGACATAACCGAAATTCTAGATATTAGCCTTATAATCCTATTAGTTTTAGGGCATAATACTATATTAAGGGTGTCAAATGGGCGGGTTGGGTTAATTTTGGATGGGTCAAAATGGGTTGAGTCAATAATTGGGTGAGTAAATGACCCGCCCAAAAGTTACTTGGGCTAAGATGGGTTGGACCAAGATAGTTTAAAATTCGGATCATAACCCAACCCGCCTAATTCTTATTAAACTTTAATTAATATGTGTTATTTTCTTATAAATTATATAATTATTAAATAAGACTTTTTTACTTTTGTTATGGTCATATTTAAAATATTAAACAAAAAATAAAATTATTTCTAAGATATTTTGAGAAACTTACTCATGGTTGGGCGGATTGGAGGGGGGGAGGGGAGAGTCATTTGGGCTTGGGCCAAATTTGACAGAACTATAGTACATGTTAAGAATCCTACATGATATAGCTTTAGGAATCCTATTATTATATTTACTTTCGGAATGTCTAATACAATTAATTATAGAATATACAAAGTAATTAATTTCAACAAAAATGTTGCATTCAATTATACAAATGCCAGCCCACATGTTTTATTATTAATAATCAATTGCAACAGTAAAAGAATTGGGTTTATTATGTAAGGAAAAAAAGAATAAGTGGGCATTTGGACATAAGAATTGTAAAATTCCAAAATACGGTGAAAAAATTTCAAGTGAAAAATGGTATTTGGAGTTGTGTTAGACATGAATATAATTTGGGGTTGTTTTTGAAGTTTTATGAGTGGTTTGAGTGAAAATTTTTTAAAGCAGCTTTTTGATATTTTTTAAATTTCCGAAAATTTCCAAAAATGCATATGCAAGTGAAAATTGAAAATTTTATGAACAAACGCTGATTTCGAAAAAAGTAAAATTTTTTGAAAAATAAAATTTCTTATGTCCAAACGGGCTCTAAGTTTTCTATAACTTTTCAAGCAGGACTACAATATAAGACTTGTGATTGTTTCTGGTATTTCAAAAATAATGTAGTAATAGCTTTTAAAACCTTTTTCCTTTTTTCTTTATTAAGTAACTTGGTTCTGACTTCCGAGAGTATTGTACAATATTTCAAATAGTTAGCTTTATTTGGATAGTACGCAGTCTTTTGAATATTAATATATTAGACTTTAATATTTTAAGTTTTTATTTAGTTATATATTTAAAATAAATATTTAAAACATCTTTTTTAGATATTTCTCAATCATGAATGTGCTTATTTTCGATTTTACTTTTTTACACGCTTGTCTCTGCTTACTATATTTTTTATATTATTTTTAAATAAATAATAGGTGGTTCGTACAATAGATTTGCATGGAAAAACTTAAAAAATCTGTGTTTATACAACTTGCTAAAGTACATAACTAACTAACTTTATGATTTTTTTAACTTTCTTAAAATTAAGAAAATTTAACAATTAGTAAATTTTCGTCTAATCACTCGTTTTTTTTTTTGAATTTTGGGTTAAGTGATGGCAAAGAAAAATATGTGCTCAATATTAATTCCAAAATTTTTGAAGAGAAAAAAAAATCGAATTATTTAGGCCCGAAAATGAATAGAAAATGATAGATGAAAAAAAAAAGTAGCACTTTATGTCACACGTTATGTAAACTGATTTTTATGCCTTTTAAAAGGTAAATTATATATTCTTCCAGAAAATAATTTTTTGTTGGATGAATCATAATATATAAAGCTTTAGCCACTATTGAGTTGAATCAAAAAATCACAACTCAATACTGATATAATAAAATAGTCTACCAATATAAAATAATTTTTCAAATATAATGCAAATAATGAACAGCCACATTGATTATTTTAAGGAAAAAAAGCAAGAACACGTATATATAGATACATGGGTGATAATCGATATTTGGATATACTAAACTATTTCATGCACGAGTGATAATAAGTGAATTTGACTATAATCACGCCTTAAATAATCACATTTTTATGTTGTTTTGATAATATATATG
>MU718208.1:0-40938 GCA_026770625.1 Nicotiana glauca
ATCCTAGCTCATTCTTTCAACTTTAAGCTTTCGAAATGAGAATTCTCTTCCCAAATCAACTTTGGACTTCTTGAACTTTAATTCCGACCACATGTACAAGTCATAATACCTAAAATGAAGCTGTTCATGGCCTCCGACTGTTGAACGGAGCGCTGGTACTCAACACGACTGGTCGGGCCGTTACATCACCGTATAGTTTTCTCCGAAAAAATAAAGTTTTGGCATGTCTAGTGGTTTTAAGTTTTAGCCATAGCATGTTTTGCTCTTAGTCAATTTGCTTAAAATAATTTAGTTATCTTCAATAGTTTAATTTTATAGGAAATATAGTTCCATGAATAGCTAATGTAAAAATGACTTGAATTTTCATAGTTTGCTTTAGTTGAATACGATCCTTTAAAAAACAGAATCGAAGCGTGCCCCGCCAAATAAAAATGCAAAATTGCGAGAGCCCTCAAAAAATGGTTATTAAAATACTTAGAATTCGGGAGGGCCGTTTAGTGAATTTCACGGCCTTTCCCAAAATAACACTACGTTAGAATCTTTAGGCACGATTTAATTAAATTACTTTCTTAAACTCGGGTGCGCATTGATGCGACCCAAATTCAAATCTCGACGAAGTCGAAATGTGTCGACAACCACGGGTGCATTGATTGCGACGTGGTTCGAAACGCGTTTTCACGACGTCGCAATTCTTTTAAAATAAATAATGATAAAAAGCGGTTTATAAATAAAAGGCACATAAGCTGGCATGTAGTAAAATCAGATAAAATCAAATACAACAGTTAAGCGACCGTGCTAGAACCACGGAACCCGGGAATGCCTAACACCTTCTCCCGGGTTAACAGAATTCCTTATCCGGATTTTTGGTTCGTGGACTGTAATACATAGTCATATCTTCCTCGGTTTGGGATTCAAAATCGGTGACTTGGGACACCATTAATTTCCCAAGTGGCGACTCTGAATAATTAATAATCAAATCCCGTTCCGACGCTGAAGTTTTCCAGTTAAAAAATAAGAACTTCAGCTCTAGAGCTGAAGTTTTTGTTTAGTAACCCAGAAACTTCAGCTCCAGAGCTGAAGTTTTCAAGTTATAAAATAAAAACTTCAGCTTTAGAGCTGAAGTTTTTGTTTAGTAACCGAGAAACTTCAGCTCTAGAGCTGAAGTTTGCCAGTAATAAAATAAAAACTTCAGCTCTCCCAATTATAAAGGGAAGTTGAAGTTTTTTAAAAAGTGGGTAAGGATGCAAATAAAAGGACAAAGCGGCTATAGGTTAAAAGGGAACGCCCAAATAAAGTGCCCCGTACAATTTTTACAAAGTGAACCAACCGGATAAAAAGGTAAAATAGGGGCCAAATTTGGTTGGGATGTTGCCCCTAACTGATAGAGAGAGTAATTTATTCAAAATACAATATTGGCAAAAATTAAGCAAGAAAGGGTGAAGGATGGAATTAATAATAATAGAAATGATACATCAATTTCCCACCGTCCTTGAAGTAGCATATATATGTAGGAAAAAATATCGATAAAATTCATTCCAAATGCCAAATTCATACACCATTATTGCACCTTAACTATAAAATTCCGCCGTCTAAATGGAAAAGAGGAAAGAAAAGAGGAAAAATGCAAAAAAGCAGAAAATAAAGGCAGGCTATAAGTAGTTATGTACATCATGGAAATTCTTTTCTTATTGCTTGACTTTATACAGAGATGCCTACTTTCTTTTTCGGCTCTGTTGAATGGTTTCGTCAAGTGTAACGATTCGGCCGGTCATTTATAATATTATAGCTCCGATCTCTATTTATTATTTATTTTATGTTCATTTATTGTTATGTGACTTGCTAGGGTAGTTAGTTTTATTTCGGGAATATTTCGAAATGAGTTGGGACACTTAGTCTCAAGGTTGGAAGCCTAAGTTGAAAGGGTGGATAGGATATTGACTTATGTACAAATAACTCCGAAATGGAGTTTTGATGGTTCCGATAACTCTTTATGATAATTTTAGACTTAGAATTGTGTCTGGATATTGATTTGGAGGTGCATAAATGATTTTGGCTTGAATTGGCAAAAGTTAGAAAAGTTGAAGTTCGAGGTTAAGAAGTTTGATCGAGAGTTGACTTTGTGGTCACCGGGCTCAGATTTTGGTTTCGGAAGTTGGAATATGTCATTTGTGTTATTTATGACTTGTGTGCTAAATTTGAGATCAATCACAGTTGGTTTGGTGTATTTCGGCATTAGTTTTGGAAGTTAGAAGTTTATAAGTTCATTAGGCTTGAATCAACATGCGATTCGTGGTTTTAGTATTGATTGATGTGATTTGAGGCTTCCAACGAGTTCATATGATATTTAAGGACTTTTTGGTATATTTAGTTGAGGTCCCGGGGGCCTCGAGTGGATTTCGGATGGTCAACAGATTGAAATTGGTCTTAGAAGATTTGCTGAAGTTATTGATTTCCTTATACGCGATCGCAAGTGAAAGTCCGCGAAGAGTTGTTTGGGTGACTGCAAAAAATTATTCTATGCGATCACGAGAATGGGTCTGCGATCATGGAGCTATGGTAAGTAGTACTACGCGAACGCGAGGATTGTATCGCGTTCGTGAAAAAGAAGGAGCGGTGGCTGGAAGCCATGCATTTGTTCATCACGATCGCGTGAGGAGGCGTGCGATCGCATACATTTGAGTTTATGTGCACTGCTTTCGCAGTTGTTTGTTCGCGTTCACAAAGAGTAATTTGAAGGGATGTGATTTTTTTTCTTCGCGATCACGAGGGACTTTTCGCAATTGCGAAGAGGAGCATCCGGTCAGAATATAAGATTTCAAAAACGAGGGTTAAAGTATTATTTCAAATTTGGACTTTGGGAGATCGGATTGAGGTGATTCTTGGAGGCATTTTCAAGGAATTAAATGGGATAAGTGATTCTAACTCGGATTTGGTTAACATAAATGAATCTATCATTATTTTTACCATTTAATTAGTGTTTTGGGTTAGAAAAATTAGAGAAAATTATAGAAACTTTATAAACTATAATTTGAGGATTTTAAGGTCGAGTTGAGATCGAAATTGAATAATTCTGGTATGGTTAGACTCGTCGTTGAATGGATATTCGGATTTTGTTAATTTTATCAAATTTCGAGCCGTGGGCCCGGGGTTGGCTTTTTTGGTTGACTTTTTGACTTTTTTAAAAGAACCTAGCTTTATCATATCGAATTGATTCCCATAGTTTGTGTTGATTGTATTAAGTTGTTTGTGGCTAGATTCGAGTTGTTCGGATGCCGATTCGCGAGGAAAGGCTTGTTGGAGTAGAGATCTGTGCAGTTTGAGGTAAGTAACACTTCTAAACTTGATTTTGAGGGTATGAATTCCTAAAATACATGTTATGTGGTTGGCGTTAAGGTGACGCACATGCTAGCTGACGAGAATGTGGGCGTTCGCCGTGGTAATTATGACCATGTCGATTCTGTGGTACTATGCAGTTATCAGATCTTGTTGCTATTCATGTGAATCCTGTGCATTACAGTAATTGAGCTGCAATCCATATTAGAAATCATTTTAGGCTATATGCTTTGTAATTATCTGACCGGTCGTTTTGCTTTCTAGATCCCCATTCCCTTAATTAAGACTACCTATTTGTGCTTTTACTATTCTATGACTTGCGGGGATGGTTGGTTCGGGCTTGGAAGGGTTCGGATTGAAATCGGAACACTTAGTTCCTTAATAGTGGCTTATAATGGTTAAGTTTGACTTGAGTCAAAGTTTTGGGTAAACGATCTCTGAACTGGAATTTGACGGTCCCAATAGGTTCATATGATAATTTTGGAATTGGGCGCATGTTTGGATCGGGTTTCTGATGACCCAGGAGCATTTCAGCGCTTAATAGCATTGAAGGGTTTTAAGTCCTTTAAGTTTGGTGTGGAGTAGGCTTTGGTATCATTGAGGTTCATTTGGGATTTAGAGCCTGGGAAAAAGTTTTGTATGGTGATTTATGACTTGCACACAAAATTTTGGTGTCATTCAGAGTAGTTTGAGTATGATTTGACGCGTTCTGAGTAAGTTAAAAGCTTGAAGTTCATAACTTAATTCAATTTGGATTTGGGGTGTGATTCTTAATTTTGATATTGTTTTACGTGGTTCGAGAGTTAAAGCGCGTCCATATTATGGTTATGGACTTGTTGGTATATTTGGATGGGGTCTAAGGTGGCTCGGGTGAGTTTCAGACCGCTCGGAGCTAAGTCCCAAAAATCTAGTGTGCTGATTCTGGTTTCCTTCTTTGCGATTACGAGGGCTGTGTGGCGTTCACGGTGAAGGAAAATGTGAGAGGATGAGTTTTTTCTTCGTGTTCGCGATCCCTTGCACGTGTTCGCGAGGGTTTGGGACATGTAGTGATTGCCCCGCATTCGTGTAGGGAGAAAGGCCTGGGGAGGGAGGAGAACTCCATTCCTCTTCGCGTTTGAGAGCTAGGCCCCACGTTTGCGAAGCTCAAGTGGTCAACCTTCGCGTTCATGCGTGGGTCCTCGTATTCTCAATGACCATTTTTCCTGGGCCTGGCCAGGTTGCCGTTGCGATCGCGAAGAAGAAATACTTGGGCATTGTGTTTTAAACTCAGGGCTTAGGCTCATTTTCTTCATTTCTCTCACTTCTTGGTCGAATTTAGAGCTCTTTGAGTAGAGGTTTTCACCTACCACTTTGAGTTAAGTAATTTATATATAATATAGTTTAAATCGTGCATTATGGGTAGATTTTAGCATAGAAATTGTGGAAATCTTAGGACATTATTGGTAAACCTAGGGTTTGATAAAACAGAATTAGACCACGAAAATGTTTATGGAATTGGGTAGAAATTACATATTTAAGTTCATGAGGTTATGGAAATATTTATCTTCGAAATTTTTTGGGATCTAGGAATGTGGGCTCAAGGGTGAATTTTAGGAATCTTCCAATTTGGGTTGGATAATTACTCTAATAAATAAATTATGAACTTGTGAGTGCATATTGATTATTTTATATAATATTTGGATAGATTCGGATTTTTCAGCACCAACTTGAGGCTTTAGAGTGAATTTATGGGCCGAAAAGTGAGCTTGGGACGAGATAAGTCTCTTGCCTAACCTTGCAATAGGGAATTTACCCCATAGACATTTTAAATTACTATTTGCTTCTAATTGTGGGTGCTACGTATGTACGAATTAATGAGAGTCCGTGTGTAGCTACAAATTATACTTATATACGTATAGTTTTAGGACCCTATCATGTAATACTTATATTTTTTGCACTAAACTTGTTAATTTAAGTGCTTAAATTATATTGTAACTTGATAAAGGATTCGTAAATACCGAACTTCACTTACTTTGAGTTTTGGCGGGTTACTTGACCGTTGTTAGAAATGGTGCCTCCCTGTGTACTAGTCTTGTGATAGACTTTAAATCAGATGTTCGTAGAGTGTTATATTTTCTTGTGAAGCGGGCCAAACACCTGGGTAGTATAATCGATACATCTATGGTTCGTGTCAGTCGACCCTCGATATTGTACATATTATTCTAGATCAGGATGTACGACTTCGGCATAAATCATGCGTGATAATGCTCGGAGTTCGATTACACTTGATATTACCTTCATGACTTGAGAAATTATAATTTACCTGATGGCCCATATTTTTTGAAGTTATTATGTGCTACTTGGAAATTTTAAATTGATTTGTAGTTAAAGAATCACTTATTTACTGTTGTTATTATGTCATTATTTTTATTGATATATTCTGTGCTTATTTAGAATTTTTGTACTTTATGTATTGGCCCATAATAAGTTTCGATGTCGACCTCTCGTCATTACTTCTTCGAGGTTAGACTATATACTTACTCGATACATGCTGTTTATGTACTCACGCTATACTTCTGCACTAATCGTGCAGGATTTGAGGTAGGTGCATCTGACAGTCATTCAGGCACACACCCCGTTACATCGAGGCATAGTGGTGCCTCTGTGTCCGTTATACAACACCCATAATATCTCTTTTGTATTTTTTTTGTCTATCTTATTCTAGACAGTAGCACAGGTGATTTTGTATATTTTACTAGTTACTTATAGACTTGTGACATCGGATTTTAGGAATATTCTAGTAAACACTTTATGGTTTTGAGTATTAGATTGACTATATTTATTTTCTCATTAGTTTAGGCTTTACTTTAGTGTAGTTTTCCACTAATCACTTTCTCAAAAATAAAAATAAAAATAACTACTTGAAAATTATTAATAAGAACAAAAACATGACTAGTTCACCGTTGGCTTGCCTAGCGCCGACGTTGGGCGCCATCATGACCTATAGGGGAAATTGGATCGTGCCACGCTTTCTTCTGTCGGGACCCACTGAGGTCATTTATGCTCTTGATTTATTTGCTTAAGTGGTAATTATATACCCAGTCATATCCATCATCTACATGTCATATCTTAGTCTCAGCTGCTATTTATTGTTGCGTCATGTATCATTGTTTGGCTTGTTTGGCATAAAATTGGTGAGCCGAGAGACTTGGGAGATTGATGACTGAGTTGGGGCCCAAGATCCGTGTTGTGCGTGAGATATGGATCGGGCTGCACGTCGCAACATGCCTTCTTGGCTTTAAATATATTATTGCTATGGATCGGGGTGCACGCCGCAGCAGGCCTTATAGGCTTTATGGGATCGTACTGCACGCCGCATCAAGCCAATTTGACTTTATATTAGTGCTTGGGCAAGATTCAGCCCTCCGGAGTCTGACATACTAGCAGTGAACACACCATACAGTGCTGGAGATTGAGTGTGATTAGTGAGAGTTGAGCTAGTCATATTGAGTACTTTGAGAGTGTGAGTACGTAAGGTTATCATTGCGATGCATTACATGTGACATGCACATTTGACATGTTGATATAGAGATGTAACATTCGATCATATCAATCACACTTGGCATATCTTATCTGTATTGAACATAATCTATTAAAATTGAAAGCATGTCTACATTTCGGTACTGTGTACAAACTGACTATGAGATTCCTTTGAGTTATTACTCTCATTTTTCCTGTCATATATGTACTGTTATAATTTGGATTTGGACTGCACCGATTTGAGCTCATCATTGCTTTCAACCCAAGGTTAATCATGTGACTTATTTAGTACATTGGATCGGTTGTAGTCATACTACACCCTACACTTTGTGTGCAGATCTAGGTACTTTTGGGCATGATTGTTAGTAGATTTGGAGTACTTTCGACTTGGAGACTTTTGAGGCAGCTTCCTTGGCGTCCGCAGACTTCGAGTCTCCTTATTTTTCCTTTTATTTAGCATTGTTCTATCTTTCTAGACAGTTGTATTATAAGTTTTGACTATCTTAATATTTAGTAGCTTATGTACTTAATGATATCTAGATATTGGCAATTTTGTATTTGAGATGTAGTATTTCTGATCGACTATTTATGAGAGTTATTATTGTTAAACCTGTTTCATCTTGTTTTCAATTTAAAAATGTGTAGTTATTTGTAGTTGTCGGCTTTCCTAGTATTGTGATAGGCGCCATCATGACATATTGAGTATTAGTTCATGACAAGTTGGTATCAGAGCCTAGGTTAAGTAGGTCTCATGAGTCATGAGCAAGTTTAAAGAGTTTTGTAGATTGGTACGGAGACATTTGTACTTTTCTGAGAGAGACTACCGAACCATTAGGAAAACTTCACTTTCTTGTATTCTTGTCGTTCGGATTTTTTATTCTGGAAATGAAACTTCTATTATTCTATTCTTTCACATATGGTAAGGACACGTACTGCTGGATTGGGAGGACGGCCACCAACACCAGCTAGGGTCATGAGAAGCCGTGGCCGTAGTAAAGGTCGAGGTGCATCTCGTATAACAACTAGAGCAACACCTATAGACTATCAGTTGCTCCAGCTAAGGAGCAGATTATAGATGTGGTTGAGCCGGTGGGACCGGCTCAAACACCAGTTGTGCCCACTATGATTCTAGGCCTTCAGGAGGTTCTGGCCTAGATATTGACTGTATGCACTAGCCTTGCTCAGGAATTTTCAGTTATGACCATGCTAGCCACTTATTAGGCTGGGGAGATGCTCAGACTCTCGTTGCATGTACCCCCGAGCAGGTGGTTTAGGGACTTCCGACACCAGGGAACTACTAACCTAGCGGGTTACAGTTGCTCAATCCCAGGTGGCTCCACTGATGGGTGACGAGGAGCAGAAGAGGCTAGAGCTATTTGGGAGGCTCAGGCCTCCATCATTCAGTGGGGCTGAGTTAGAGGATACTCAAGACTTCTTAGACAGTTTCCAGCGGATTCTTCGCATGACGGGTATTCAGGAGACTAGTAAAGTGTCATCTACTATTTTTCAACTGTTGGGGGCAGCCTTCCGATGGTAGGAAGCCTATGAATTGAGCAGGCCTTCCGGTGCTGCCCCACTTACGTGGCACGAGTTCTTCATTCTCTTCTTAGAGAAGTTTATGCCAAAGACCCAAAAGGAGGAGTTGCATAGGCAGTTTGAGCAGCTACACCATGAGGGTATGTCCGTGACCCAATATGAGATGAGATTTTCAGAGTTGGCTCGTCATGTGATCTGGTTGGTTCCCATAGAGAGGGAGAGGACTAGGAGGTTCATTGTTGGCCTCAACTATGGACTACGCTTTATTACGAGTCAGGAGATTGTGTCGGGGGCTAGGTTCGACAAGGTGTTTGATATTGCTAGGCGGCTAGAGCAGGTCCGTATTGAGGAGTTTGAGGAGAGAGAGGCCAAGAGGTCGTGCTTCGAGTGGTTTCAGCGGTGTTTCTTCTGGATGTCAGTCCCACTACAGCAGGGGTCATCCTTATAGGCTCGCTCCGATGACTCGTCCAGTTCATCGTGGTGCATCAACTAGCCATGGTTCATACAGTGCTCATCCGGGTTAGTCATTTCTCAGTACCCTCACAGCTCAGAGTTTATCTTATGCTCCATTAGTTCAGGGTTTATCTGTACCAGGTTCTTCTAGTAGCTATTCTAGTTCTCGAGGCCCGATTAAGTCTCCACCACTATTGATGGATCGGAATTGCTACGAGTTTGGAGAGTTTGGACATGTGAGGAGGTATTGTCCCTATTTCTTTGGAGGTCCGGTTCAGAAGAGGGTTCCGGACATGAATTTTGCACTAGTTACATTATCACCCGCTCAGCCAGCTCGGGGTGGGGCTCAGATAGCTAGAGGTTTCCCTAGAGGAGGAGGCTAATCAGGTGGCGGTCAGGCTCAATACTATGCTTTCCCTCATAGGCATAGGCTATTTCTTCGGAAGCGGTGATCATATGTATAGTCTCAGTATGCCACATGGATGCTTCTATATTGTTTGACCCCAGTTCCACTTATTCATATGTATCATCATATTTTTCGCATTATTTGGATATTCCCTGTAAGTCCTTAGTTTTGCATGTTTATATATCTACGCCGATGGGCGATTCTATTATTGTGGACCGTGTGTATCAATCTTGTGTGGTGACTATTAGAGGATTGTAGATGAGGGTTGATATCTTATTTCTTAGTATGGTTGATTTCGACGTGATTCTGAGCATTATTGTTGTCCTCATGTCATGCTATTCTAGATTCTGTTCCGCTAGTGCGAGACTTTCCAGACGTGTTTCCTGCAAACCTGCCGAGAGTACCACCCGACAAGGATATTGATTTTGGTATTGACTTGGTGTCGGGCACTCGACCTATTTCTATTCCTTTATACCGTATGGAACCAACAAAGTTGAAGGAATTGAAAGAGCACCTTCAGAAGTTTCTTGATAAGAGGTTCATTAGGCCTAGTGTGTCGCTATCGAGTGCACTGGTTCTGTTTGTGAAGAAGAAAAATGGTACTATGCGGATGTACATTGATTATAGGCACTTGAATAAAGTTACAATTAAGAACAAGTATCCTTTGCCGCGCATTGATGATTTATTTGACCAGCTTCAGGGAGCTAGAGTGTTCTCTAAGATTGATTTGAGGTCTAGGAATCACCAGTTGAAGATTTGGGACTCGAATATTCTAAAGATGGCATCCAGGACCCGATATGGTCACTATAAGTTCCTTGTAATGTCTTTTGGACTGACCAACACCCTAGCAACATTCATGCATATGATGAATAGTATATTCCAGCCATATATTGATTTGTTTGTTATAGTATTTATTGATGATATTCTGGTGTACTCACGTAGTGAGGAGGAGCATGCACAACATCCAAGTATTGTATTACAGTGGTTGAGAGAGGAGAAACTTTATGCCAAGTTCTCCAAGTGTGAGTTTTTGCTAAGTTCGGTAGCGTTATTGGGACACGTAGTGTCCAGTGAGGGGATCAAGATGGATCCAAAGAATATAGATAAGGTTCAGAGTTAGCCTAGACCGTCTTTAGCTATTAAGATTCGTAGTTGTCTCGGCTTGGCTAGATATTATCGTTGCTTCGTGGAGGGTTTCTCGTCTATTGCAACGCCTTTGACCAGGTTGAACCAGAAGGGTGCTCCATTCAGGTGGTCGAATGAGTGTGAGGAGCTCTTTTAGAAACTCAAGGCTGTCTGACCACACTCCAGTTCTAGTTTGCCTTCAACATCTTGTTCTTATATAATGTATTTTGATGCTTCTCAGATTGGTATTGGGTGTGTCTTGATGTAGGAGGGTATAGTGATTGCTTATGCTTCATGCCAGTTGAAGCCTCATGAGAATAACTACCCAGTCCATGATTTGGATATGGCAGCCATCATTCATGCGTTGAAGATTTGGAGGCATTATCTCTACGGTGTGTCTTGTGAGGTATTTACAGATCATCGAGTCTTCAGCACTTGTTCACACAAAAGGATCTAAATTTGAGGTAGCGTAGATGGTTGGAGTTGCTAAAGGACTATGATATTACCATTTTTATCATCTAGGTAAGGCCAATGTGGTGGCCGATGCCTTGAGTAGAAAAACGGTGAGTATGGGTAGCCTTGCATTTATTCCTATTGGTGGGAGACCGCTTCCATCAGATGTTCATGCCTTGGCCAATCAGTTCGTGAGCTTAGATGTTTTGGAGCCTAGTTGGGTTATAGCTTGTGTGGTTTCTCGGTCTTTCTTATATGATCGCATCAGAGAGCGTCAGTATGATGACCCCCATTTGCTTGTCCTCAAGGACACAGTTCAGCACGGTGATTCCAAGGAGGTTTTTGTTGGGGATAATGGGGTGTTACGAATGCAGGATCAGATTTGTGTGCCTAATGTATGTGGGTTACATGAGTTTATTCTTGAGAAGGCCCACAATTCGCGGTATGCCATTCATCCGGGTGCCGCAAAGATGTAACAGGACTTGAGGCAGCACTATTGATGGAGGAGAATGAAGAAAGAGATAGTAGGGTTTGTAGCTTAGTGCTTAAATTGTCAGCAATTGAATTACAAGCACTAGATGCCGGGCAATTTGCTTCGGAGGCTTGAGATTCCTGAGTGGAAATGAGAGCATATCACCATGGACTTTGTAGTTATGCTTCCACAGACTTTGAGGAAGTTTGATGCTATTTGGGTGATTGTGGATCGGTTGACCAAGTTTGTGCATTTCATTCCAGTTGGGACTACCTATTTTTTGGAGTGGTTGGCTGAGATCTATATCCGCGAGATTGTTTGCCTTCACGATGTGCCAATGTCTATTATTTCAGATCGGGGCATGTAGTTCACATTGCAGTTTTAGGGAGCAGTGCAACGAGAGTCAGGCACACGGGTTGAGTTGAGTACAACATTCCATCCTCAAACGGACGGACAATGTGATCACACTATTCAGATATTGGAGTATATGCTACACACTTGCGTTATGGATTTGGGGGGTTCTTGGGATCAATTTCTGCTGCTTGTAGAGTTTGCCTACAATAACAACTACCAATCGGGTATTCAAATGGATCTATATGAGGCTTTGTATGGGAGACAGTGTCGGCATTCAATTGGTTGTATTGAGCCGGGTGAGGCTAGGCTATTAGGTACTAACTTGGTTCATAATGATTTGGAAAATGTTAAGTTGATTCAGGATCGACCCCGTACGGCCCAATCTAGATAGAAGAGTTACGTCGACCGAAAGGTTCGTGATGCTGCCTACAGGGTGAAGGAGAAGGTATTACTTAGAGTTTTGCCCATGAAGGATGTTATGAGATTTAGGAAGAAGGGTAAGTTGAGCCCTCGATATATTGGCCCTTTTGAGGTGCTTGAGAGAGCTTGCATTGTCACCTAGTCTATCTATTATTCATCCAGTGTTTCATGTTTCCATGCTCCGAAAGTATTTGGGCGATCCATCTCATGTTTTAGATTTCAGCACGGTTCAGTTAGATGATGATTTGACTTATGATGCAGAGCCGGTGGCCATTTTAGATCGATAGGTTTGAAAGTTAAGATCAAAGAATATGGCTTCAGTGAAGGTATAGTGGAGAGGTCAGCTAGTTGAGCAGGCTACTTGGGAGACTTAGCGGAAGATGTGGAGAAGATATCCATGCCTATTTCACACTCTAAGTATGATTCTAGACCCGTTCGAGGATGAACGTTTGATTAAGAGGGGGAAAATATAACGACCTGATCAATCGTTTTGATTATTATTGCCCCGTTACTCCCATTTATTGCTTATTTTTTGCTTATTTGTCATTATGTGACTTGTTGGGATAGTTGGTTTGGTTCCGGAGATGCTTTGGAATGAGTTGGGACATTAGTCCTAAGGTTGGAAGCCTAAGTTAAAAGAGTGGATCGGATGTTGACCTATGTGTAAATGACTCCGGAATGGATTTTTTGATGATTCCAATAGCTCCATTTGGTGATGTGGACTTAGAAGCGTATCTGGATATTAATTTGGAGGTCTGTAGATGATTTTGGCTTGAATTAGCGAAAGTTGAGAGGTTTGACCGAGAGTTGACTTTATGGTTACCGGGCTCAGATGTTGGTTCTAAAAGTTGGAATACGTTCGTTGTATCATTTATGACTTGTGTGCAAAATTTGAGATCAATCGGAGTTGACTTGGTGTGGTTCCGCATTAGTTTTGGAAGTTAGAAGTTCATAAGTTCATTATGCTTGAATCGAAGTGTGATTCGTGGTTTTAGTGTTGTTTAATATGATTTGAGGCTTTGTGTAAGTTTGTATGATATTTTAGGACTTGTGGTATGTTTGGTTGAAGTCTCGGAGGCCTCGGGTGGATTTAGGATAGTTATCAAAATGAAATTGGACTTAGAAGATTTGTTGAAGTTGCTGATGCCTGTGCTTCTGGCTTTCTTTATACGCGATCGCAAGTAGAAGGCGCGATCGCGAAGAGTTGTTTGGGTGACTTCGAAAAATTGTTCTATGTGATCGTGAGAATAGATTTGCGATCCCGGAGCTATGTGTGTATTAATCGCGATGCGGGGGTTTTACCGCGTTCACAAAAATGGAAGAAGGGGTGGGTGGAAGCTACCCGTTTGTTCATCATGGTTGCATAGGGAGGAGTGCGATTGCGTACATTTGAGTTTCTGTGCACTACTTTCGCATTTGTTTGTTCACGTTCGCGAAGAGTAATTTGGAGGGCTGTGATTTTTATTCTTCGCAATCGCGAGGGACTTTCAATGATCGCGAAGAGGAGCATCTGGGCAGAATATAAGATTTCAAAAACTAGGGTTAAAGTATTATTTCACATTTGGACTCTGGGAGCTCGGATTGAGGTGATTCTTGGAGGGATTTTCAAGGAATTGATTAGGGTAAGTGATTCTAACTCAAATTTGGTTTAATATACATGAATCTATCATTGTTTTTACTATTTAATTAGTATTTTGGGATGGAAAATTGGAAAAAAATATAAAAACTTCATAAACTATATATTTGAGGATTTGAAGGTCGAATTGAGATAAGAATTGAGTAATTTTGGTAGGTTGAGCTCGTTGTTGAATGGATGTTCGGATTTTGTTAATTTTGTCGGATTTTGAGACGTGGTCCCAGAGTTAACTTTTTTTGTTGACTTTTGACTTTTGTTAAAGAACCTAGCTTTATCATATGGAATTGATTCTTATAGCTTGTATTGATTCTATTTAAGTTGTTTGTGGCTAGATTCGAGTCGTTCAAAGGCCGATTCGCGAGTCAAGGTCTTGTTGGAGTAGAGATTTGCGTGATTTGAGGTAAGTAACACTTCTGAACTTGGTTTTGAGGGTATGAATCCTAAAATACGTGTTATGTCATTGGTGTTGAAGTGACGCACATGCTAGGTGAAGGGCGTGTGAGCGTGCAGCGTGGTAATTGTGACCCGGTCGATTCCGTGGTACTGTGTAGTTATTAGACCTTGTTGCTATTTATGTGATTTCTATGCGTTAGAGTAGTTGAGCTGTAATCCATGTTATAAATCATGTTTAGGCTATATACTTCTACTGTTGGGACCCAATGGGATCATTTCTGATGTTGATTTATTTGCTTATGTCATAATTATGTACTCAGTCATATCCATCATCTGCATGTCATATTTCAGTCCCAGTTGCTATTTATTGTTGCTCCATGTATCATTATTTGGGATGTTTGGTATGAGATTAGTGAGCCCGAGAGACTGGAGAGATTGATGACTGAGTTGGGGCCTAAGAGCCGTGTGGTGAGTGAGGTATGGATCGGGCTGCACGTCGCAATAGGGCTTGGCTTTAAATATATTATTATTATGGATGGGGCTGCACACTGCAGCAGGCCTTATAGGCTTTATATATTATTATTGTGGGATCAGGCTGCACGTCACAACATGCTATATTGGCTTTATATTAGCGCTTGGGCAGGATCTGCCTCTCCGGAGTCCGACATACTAGCAGTGAGCGCACCGTACAGTGCTGAGTGATTGAGTGTGATGATTTAGAGTTGAGCCGGTCAAGTTAAGTACTCTGAGAATGTGGGTACGTGAGGTTATCATTGTGATGCATTACATGTGACAAGCACATTTGACATCTAGATATAAATATGTAACATTCCTCGTATCAGTCACACTTGTCATATCTTATCTGTGTTGAACTTAATCTGTTAAACTTGAAAGCATGTCTACATTTCGGTACTGTGTACAAATTGATTATGAGATTCCTCCGAGTTATTACTCTCATTTATTCCTGTCATATATGTATTGTTATAATTTGGATTTGGACTGCACTTATTTGAGCCCGTCACTGCTTTCAGCCCAAGGTTAATCATATTACTTATTGAGTACATTGGATCGGTTGTACTCATACTACACTCTGCACTTCACATGCAGATCCGGGTACTTTTGGGAATGGTGGTTGCTAGATTAGGAGTACTTCAGACTTGGAGACATTTGAGGTAGCCGCCTTGGCGACAACATACTTCGACTCTCTATCTTTTTTCTTTTATTTAGCATTATTCTATCTTTCTAGACAATTGTATTAGAAGATATTTAGTAGCTCATGTACTCCGTGACACCCGATTTTTGAAAATAATTTCAGTCGTAGTATTTCTATCACTATTTATGAGAGTTATTATTGATAAACATGTTTCATCTTGTTTTTCATTTAAAATTGCATAGTTATTTGTAGTTGTCGACTTGTCTAATACTGTGATATGCGCCATCACAACGTGTTAAGTTTTGGATAGTAACATCAAGTTTCTTGATGTATTTCTTTTTACAGTTTAAGTATCTTTTTCTTCTCAAGCATAAAATTGACTAATCCCAAAGTTGAAATATTGATTTGTGAAACACATAAACGGAAACCCAAGTTACGCTATAAAACCTTTTACTTTATTACTAATATAGAAGAGGCAAAACAAAATTTCGAATACCAAATTATGATTGTTATAAAATTATGAAGTGCAAATATTTATTTACTGAGATCAAGCAATTTGTCTCTTTAACCGAGGAGGTAGGTCCAACAAAATTTATTTATGGTCTACAATTCAGTCAGACTCATAGCTACCACACCTATAGTTAATTCACCTAAATTGAAACCATAATTGTTTAATTTTCCTCATCAATTCAAGCTGTTGATACAGAAGTAAATGGTTAGGAAGAAATTGAGCGCCGCGCACAATAATGAATCGCAATGAGGAATTAAAGTTTAAAATACATATTTCGCGAACCATTAGGTATATACATTCATCACCTTCTCTTTACGTGGTGTAACCGTTAATTTATTTTATTTTCAAGATTACAAATCTCATTAATTAAGGAGGTTTATATATAAATATTCTTTGAATAATTTGATAGTAATAATTCTTAACAGTATATTATTTAATATCTGTATATACTGATGATGAAATCTATGTACTATTATTTTATATGGGATAGAAGGTGAAATAAGAATACATGTATTAATAATATATGAATTAAACTAATACTGATAAAAATTACCCTTTCACTTTAGACTTAAATTCCTTTGTGTTTTTGTGTCTTTAATACATGTATTAAGATTTGAGACTTCGATGGTTTTATATTATTGAATTTTATATATATTGATACAATTCAATTGTTATTTATTTGAGCATCTATTTCGATGGCTTATGGAATTGAAAATTTAGAATTCTGCCTTCTATTTTCTACTATATACTGATATGAAGAGTCATTCATTCTATTGCATTTTTAAATTCTTATTTTATGTAGCTTTTTTAAAAAAAAAAATGTACTCGAAGGATTTTATAGTATAGAATTTTTTTAAAAGAAAAAGATGAAAATACATAATCTAAATTATATTATGTATACTATACAAAAAATATAATATTTTCAAATCATACCATTCCTGAAACATGATGCAATCTTGTTCAAGGCCTCAAATCACACAAAACAACATCCAAACTACGAATCGACAATCAAAATCCTTCCTTAACTTTCAAACTTCCAAACTTCAACGACCGCATCCGAATCATATCAAAATATTCCGAAATGACGCTAAACTTTACGCACAAGTCACAAATAACGATATGAACCTATTCAAAGTCTCGGACCCCAAACAGACATCGATAACACCAAAATTCACCTTAAACCAAACTTAGAAAATTTTAAAACCTTCAAAATTCCAACTTTCCACAATAAGCGCCGAAATGCTCCCGGGCGACCCGATACTCAACTCGATTGTTACTAAACTGTATTTGTAAAATAATTATGGAGAAGATAAAATAACATATAAAAGAGAAATGTAAAAGAAACAAAAGTTATTCCGAGACCACTGAATTCACAGTGTTTTCTTAAGGAACTTAATCCCCTCCTAGTACCCGAGGTTGTGGATTATTTGCTCCCAGGATAGAACGAATTACACATTGATGTAGCGGTAATTCAAACTCCAGTGTTTCAGCGAACACAATGATCAGTAGCAAATCACACTTACTATTATTTTTTTTTTGTAGTTAAAACAATGTAGAAGAAAGGGGGAGAATTCAGAATTTCGTATGAAAAATCTGAGAGAATTGACTGTTATTTATAGCCCCAACCTGTTGAATTCAAACGAAAAGGTGCAACTCTTTAGAGGTTAGTTACGTAAAATGGCCATAACGTAAATGGTCATTCACGCAAATTAAAACGGGAATTCAAACGCATAGGAAATTACTTTTCCGTTACAAAATAATGGATAACTTGGATTTAATATTAATTTTCCTTTTAAAAATAAATATTTAATAATATTACGTTAATATTTACTATTAACAAATAAAGTTGATCCAAAAAATTAATCAATTAATCATTTTACTAGATACAGATCCAGATCATGTTCCGAAGCCGAGCGACCGACGACGACGACACGAGGCTTGCCTTCTTCTTAACACTTTATGAGCTAGAAAAAGAGTAATTGTATATATACCTATCAAAAATCTTTTCCTCCTCAAATATGGGACAATGTCCCTTTGTCAAGGAGGGAAACTCAAATATTTCTTTTTCCCTTCATTTTACATTCACCCTCTTTTAAGTTAAAATAAGCTTAAAAAACTCAACAGTCCCCCACACGAACGGGGAATGGCTATATCACGGAAATATGCATGAAAAACTATGTGATTCGCAAGCAAGGATTAATTGTATCTGGATAAGTAGGTTTCCATTTGAACTTTCCGTAGTAAATTTATGTCGGATATACTCGGCCAATCGGTAGATTTGATATCTTTGAACCGTCGAATTTTGGTGTATACCTAGACAACCATAAGTCACATAATGAACCCTTGACCGTCTTTGGTTGTCATTGTTGTGTTCGTTTCATCCATGAACACCATCTGGTTTCATAAGTGTGTAGAGAACTGGACTTACAAAATTTTCCTTGAAGCGGGTAACATTTCACACTTACAAAGGTGATTCCTAAACGCGCAATCCCGTAGATACACTATTTGATATACCCCGTATCAAATTTAGAAATCATTAAAAAACCTTAATGTTTTATCCTTGGTACTGAACATTGTCTCATCACGAGAATGGACCAAAGTTTTAGTTGACAATGTTGAACCGTTGTTTGATCTCCTTGAACCTAGATCTTGGGATCTCCAGTCTTCTAGGTAGAGTTACCGCCACAATGACTTGTCCTCGACCATAGTACCATTCCCCTTGATGATTTCTCAACTACCTCTCTAGGTAGGCCTTCTGTAAGTTGATCTGACACATTATCACTTGACTTTACGTAGTCAATCATAATAATTCCTCTAGAGAGTAATTCCCTAACGGTTTTATGTCTTCATCGTATATGACGAGATTTACTGTTATACATAACGCTCCCAGCCCTTCCAATTGCCGCTTGACTATCGCAATGTATGCATATTGGTACCAACGATTTGGGCCAAAATGGAACGTCTTCCAAGAAATCCAGCCATTCAACTTCTTCACCGGCTTTATCTAAGGCTATGAACTCATCCTCCATTGTAGAGCGGGCAATACAAGTTTATTTGGACGACTCCAAGATACATCTCCTCCACCAATAGTGAATACATATCCACTTGTGAACATAGAATCGGTGATCCAAGTTGCATTACAGTATCGCTCAATCACCGCAGGATATTTACTGTAGTGCAAAGCAAAGTCCTGAGTATGTTTTAAATATTCCAAAACTCATTTCATTACCATCCAATGAGATTGACCTGGATTACTCGAGTATCGACTCAATTTACTTATAGGACAAGCTATATCTGGTCGTGTACAATTCATGATATACATTAAATATCCCAACACATGAGCATAATTCAATTTTGATATGCTTTGGCCTTTGTTCTTTGCTAGTCTTTGCAACTTTAAAATCTAAGTGCTTGAAGTTTTCAAGTACTATCTTAATATAATGAGATTGTGACAATGCCGAACCTTGTGAAGTCTTATGGATCTTAATACCCAGAATTAAATCAGAAACTCGCAAGTCCTTCATATCAAACTTGCTAGTTAGCATATGCTTATTCGCATTTATGTTAGCAATGTCAATATTTATTATTAGTATATCATCCACATATAAGCAAACAATGACTATATAATTTGGAAAATTTTAAATGTATAAACATTTATCACATTCATTTATCTTAAAACCACTTGACAACATTGTTTGGTAAAATTTCACATGTCATTGTTTGGGTGCTTGTTTAAGTCTGTAAAGGAACGTAACAAGTCTATATACCTTTTTTTCTTTACCTGGAACCACAAACCCTTCAGATTGTTCCATGTAGATTTCTTTCTCCAAATCTCTATTTAAGAAGGCCGTCTTAATGTCCATTTGATGAATTTCAAGACCATAAACTGCAGCTAATGCTACTAACATTCGTATGAACGCAATTCTTGTAACTGAAGAGTAAATATCAAAATAGTCAAGACCTTCTCATTGTCTATACCCTTTGACCACAAGTCTTACCTTATATTTATCAATAGTACCATCATCTTTCATTTTTCTCTTAAAAATCTATTTAGAACCCAACAGTTTATTTCCAGGAGGAAGATAAACCAATTTTCATGTATGGTTGTTCAATATGGATTCTATTCACTATTGACTGCCTCTCAAAAATAATGATTCCGAAGAAGACATAGCTTCTTTAAATGTTCGATGCTCATTTTCCAATATGAAAGTCACAAAATCTGGTTCAAATGAAGTAGACATTCTTTGACGTTTATTACGTCTTGGATCCTCTTGATTAAATGTACTTTCTTTTGTTTCTTCCCGAGGTCGTTTAGATCCTTCACCAATCGACTCACATTCCTTTTTAAACGGATATATATATTCAAAGAACTCAATATTATCAAATTCTATAATTGTATTTTTATTATGAATGTCGGAATTTTCTGATTTATTAACCAAAAATCGATATGCTTTACTATTGGTTGTATATCCTATGAAAAAACAATCAACAATTTTTGGTCCTATTTTTACCCTTTTGGGTTTAGGAGCTTGCACTTTTGCCAAACACCCCTAGCCTTTGAAATAATTAAAGTTGGGCTTCCTTCCTTTTAATTTTTCATATGGAAGCAATCGTATTTTGCTATGGGATACTCGATTTAGTATCCGGTTAGCCGTAAGAATGGCTTCCCCTCACAAGTTTTACGACAAACCAGAACTTATCAACAATGCGTCATCATCTCTTTTAATGAAAGATTCTTTCTTTCCACAATCGCATTGGATTGGGGCGTGTAAGGGGCCGTTGTTTGATGAATAATTCTATATTTTAAACATATTTCTTCAAAAGGAGATTCATATTCACCACCCCTATCACTTCTTATCATTTTTATTTTCTTGTTAAGTTGCGTTTCAACTTCATTTTTGTATTGCTTGAATGTGTCTATTGCTTTATCTTTACTATTAAGTAAGTAAACATAGCAATATTGTATATTGTCGTCAATAAACGTTATGAAATACTTCTTTCCACCGCAAGATAGTATTGACTTCATATCGCAAATATCTGTATAAATTAAGTCTAAAGGATTTGAATTCCTTTCAACTGACTTATAAGGAAGTTTACATACTTAGATTTTACACATATTTGACATTTTGATTTATCGCATTCAAACTTAGGCAATTCTTCCAAATTAATCAATTTTTCGCAGGGTTTTATAATTGACATATCCCAAATATATATGCCATAAATCATTTGACTCAAGTAAGTAAGAAGAAGCTGAAGTTTTGTTATTCTCAATGACCATTACATTCGGTTTGAAAAGGCCTTCAATGAGATAATCTTTTCCTACAAACATCTCATTCTTACTTATTACAATCTTATTAGATACCAAAACACACTTAAACTCGTTCTTAACGAGAAGTCCAGCAGAGACTAAGTTCTTCCTAATCTCGAGAACATGAAGGATGTTGTTTAGAGTCACTACCTTGCCAGAAGCCATTTTTAAAAATATCTTGCCACATCCTTCAATTTTTAGTTATTGCAGAATTTTCCATAGAAAGCGTCTCTTCGAGTCCAACGGGGTCATATGTAGCAAACGCTTCTCTAACAGCACAAACATGGTGAGTGGTTCTAGAATCAATCTATCACTCCTTAGGATTTCCCACATGGTTGCATTTAGAAAGCATAGCACACAAGTCATCAATATCTTTGTGATTTTCAACCATGTTTGCTTGACCCTTATTCTTGTCTTTCTTTGGAGCACGTTTGCATATTAGTGTCCAACTTTCCCACAGTTGTAGCAATTTCCGTTGAACTGCTTCTTGCTTGGGTTGCTTTTTAGTCCAGAAGCCTTCTTCCTCTTTCTATTATTTTGAGGAGGATTCTCAACAATGTTTGCTCCCATTATTGTTGAGTTTCCATGGCCTTTCTTTTCAGCAGCTTTGTTGTCCTCTTCGATTCTCAACCGAACAATGAGATCTTCAAGGGCATCTCCTTGTATTTGTGTTTCAAGTAGTTTTTGATGTCCTTCCATAAAGGAGGCAACTATTCAATCATCACTGCAACTTGGAATGCTTCATTGATGACAAGAACTTCAATGAAAATTCTGTTAGTAAAAATAATATAATTAATACTTTCAACATCAATATTAATTCAACTTATACCTTCAGCAAGGAGATCGTGTATAATCACTTGCAATTCCTAGACTTGGGTAATAACAGACTTGATATCTATCATTTTGTAGTCCAAAAAATTAGCGGCAACAAATTTCTTCAACCCGACATCTTTAGTTTTGTATTTCCTTTCAAGCGCAATCCATAGTTATTTTGACGTCTCCACATTACTATAGATGTTTTACAGATCGTCCTCCAGTCCGCTAAAAATTTAATTCTTGCATAGAAATCAGATGCTTCCACGCCTCAGTCACGAGAAAGCGTTCATTGTCTGGAGTTTTGTTGGGCATAACAGGAACATCTTCCTTAATGAACTTATGTAGACTTAAGGTCATCAAGTATAAGAACATCTTCTGCTATCATCCCTTGAAATTAATCCTCGAAAATTTTTCGGATTTTTCTGTCGGTGCCAATGCCGGTGTTGTTCGGCTTGTCAATGCATTGAAAGTCACCATATGAACAATCTGGTTTTCGTTGTCATTTGTCATTTCTGTAAAAGAATGACACAAAGAAACGTTTAAATCATGTAGATTTTAATCTCCAATGGAGTAGAAAATCGCCACGAAGGCTTTAAAATCTTTAAAACGGGAGTAGAAAACCACAAAAGGTTTTAATCTCCAGAACAATGAGTATAACACAAATAAAGAAAATAATTAAGTTCCTTAACCTTGTTATTGAACCGTATTTGTAAAATATTTATGGAGACGATAAAATAACGTATAAACAAAAATGTAAAAGAAACAAAATTTAATCCGAGCTCACTGAATTCACAGTGTTTCCTTAAGGAACTTAATCCCCTCCTGGTGCCCGAGATTGTGGATTATTTCCTCCTAGGATAGAACGAATTATACACTGGTGCAGCGAACATAATGATCGGTAGCAAATCATACTTACTATTGGTTTCTTTGTAGTTGAAACAATGCAGAAAGGAGGAGAATTCAGAATTTCGTATGGAAAATCTGAGAGAATGGACTACTATATATAGCCCCAACCTATTGAGTTCAAACGAAGAGGTGCAACTCTTCAGAGGTCAAACTGCCATAATGTAAATGGCCATTTACGCAAATTAAAATAGGAATTCAAACGCGGAGGAAATTACTTTTCGTTACAAAAAAATGGATAATTTGAATTTAATATTAATTTTTCGTTAAAAAAATAGATATTTAATAATATTGCGTTAATATTTACTATTAACAAATAAATTTGATCCAAAAATTAATCAATCAATCATTTGACCAGATCCAGATCCTGATCCAAAGCCGAGCGACGACAACGGCGGCACGATGTTGGCCTTCTTCTTAACTCTTTAAGAATTAGAAGAAGAGCAATTGTATATATACTCATCAAAAGTATTTTCTTCCTCCAATATGGGACAATGTTGCTTTTTCAAGAAGAAAAACTCAAATATTTTAGTTTACCTCAATTTCTCAATCACCTTCTTTTACGCTAAAATAAGCTTAAATCTCAACACGTATAACTTAGTCTCTGGACCAAACGACCCCTCATTGTTAATGTGACAAAACGCTCTCTTGGTGACGAGTTTCCTGGCCACAATGATTCAGGTTAGTAATATTAATTTGAGATTGGTGTGGAAAATTTTATGTAGTTATTACTAATTGCCTACACAACTGTATGGTAACCGGATTTTGAAAAAGGCTGCTTGAGCACATAATAGTGTTTAAGCCCCTGAAAACGGTAGGCATGCAGAGGATCAAAAGATATAATTTTGCTTGTACTCCGGTTCTCGAGTTAGACAAATGAGGATTACTCTCATCCAAGACCTAATTGGAGCATTGCCATTTGAATAATCATAGTGTTCGGATTAATTAGAGCATAGTTGGATTATATTGTCGGTTCTACAATTTCCAACACCACAAGTGTAATATAACTTTGCTCATAAAAACTAAAACATATAGAAAAAATCATCTAGTATTCTTCGTTTATAGTGGAATTTTAACCATGATCGAGTTTGTACCCACTTTATACTATGAGCTCTAAAATTTATATTCATTTTGTTGATTACTAGGTCACACCTTTTTTTGAGCAAATAAGAAATACTTATATTAAAAATTACGTAACACTGGATACATCATAGTCATAGTTTGTGTCACTGAGAACACTTTGATTTTCTAAGCTTGCTAACATATTGTAAGCATCTAGAGTTAAGTACTTCACAAGAATACATTGTTCTTCTAGATCATTCCTTACAAAAGATTCAACATAAGTACGAGGTACGATAATTTTTTTTTTCCTTGAACATTTGCCTCCTTAGCCAGTTGACGTGTGACATTATTCCCTTGCCTGAATACGTGCCGGAGGAGTATCACCTTCTCCTGGTGCATTAACAAACCTACATTCATTAACAAGGTCGTCAAACAGTCTGTTACCGTTGTGTATTGCTTGTATTGCCTTCGTGGAATATGTTTCTATTTCCAGCGGGAATAAGCCCCATTCATGAGCTATTTGAAGTCCTTCCAGTAGTGCTGTTATTTCTACTTCCAAAGAACCCCTTGCATGTATTGATTTTGTAAAGCCAACCACCCAATGACCTCCTGTATTGCGGAAAACTCCTCCTAGACCACTCCTCTGATAGCTATCCTTAAAATTGGCATCAATATTTAATTGAACCAGCCCTTAGGACGTTTTTTCCACTTAACATGTAATGGTATCTTTTTTTGTAGGGAAAAACTTTTTTCAGTTAGAAGCTTGAATTTTGTGGCCTTTTGAACAGTGTTGTTTATGTTAATAGGGTTTCTAGTGTTGTTCTGATTGTTTGAATTCCTATTTATCCAAATACCCCATAATAAAAGGAAAGAAAGAGCTCCACGTAATAAACTTGTTTTTCAAGGAGCAATTAAAATTTCTTAGCTGAATGTCACGATCCCAGTTCGCCTTCCGTGAACTATCATGACGGTACCTAGTCTCTACGACTAGGTAAATAATTGCGAAAAAAGAAATAACAGAATAAAATTAGCCAAAAACTGCGGAATAACGTAATGAAACATTCAAGATGTCGCTCGGCATATACAACACAAACTCCCAAACTGAAACTACATTTTGCAATACCCAAAATCTCATGAAATCACAAGCTATGGAATAACTACAAAGTGTTCTAACTCCAGAGTGTCTAAACAAAAGAAGAAATACAGAAGGGCTATAACCAAAAAGAGAGAGTAGATAGAGACTCCTCGGTCTGCGGACGTGGCAGATATACCTCAAAGTCTCTAGAGATCGCCTCACCTCGCTAATAATATGGCTGAGTCGATATACCTGGATCTACATACGAAAAACATGTGCAGGAAAGGGCATGAGTACACCACAGCAGTACCCAGTAAGTGCCAAGCCTAACCTCGATCGGGTACTGACGAGGAAGGTCAGGGCCCTACTGATTATAAAATATAAAGCAAGGTAAGACAGTATAAGGTGCAACAGTATAATCAAAACAGTATCAGAAAATGAGAAGAAATCAAAGACAAATATACACTCAGTACACAGAAACATCGACAGGGGATCTCCCGGGATCCCGTCCCATAGTACCAAACGTAAATACTAGGGGATCTCTCAGTATCCTCAATATATGTGATAGGGATCTCTTGGTATCCTCAATATATGTACTGGAGATCTCTTGATATCCCGAGGATCTCTTGGTATCTTAATATATGTGCTGCAGATCTCTCGGTATCCCGAGGATCTCTTGGTATCCTCAATATATATGTTGGAGATCTCTTGGTATCCTAAGGATCTCTTGGTATCCTCAATATATATATGTTGGGATCTCTTGGTATCCCGCACTACAGTCAAAATCAATATATGCGCAAGGGATCTCCAGAAATACTCATCCTTAGTCCCAAAGTAAAAGACAACAATATCAAGGAAAGAATCCACAATTTCATTCAAGAGCGAAATAGTATGAAGTAACACAATATAATGATAATAATAACTACAATTACAACAGATAAAATAACGCATAAAGAATACAGGTCAACACAGAGATATCAACTGGGGATCTACTAGGATATCGTCCTGTAGTCCCTAAATGTAAATACCCAGTAACAACACAAGGATAATCAACTCAAACCAATTAATATCAAAATAGACAGGAAATTCTAGCCTACATGCTGCACAGAGTTCACATAAACAGTTTAATGTGACGACTCGACCCGTCGTCTCGTGAGTTACTGCACCGTTCTTCCCATTTTCTGCTTCCTCATGTTTCATTATTGGTATTGGGTGCATTAGAATTTATTTGGAACGATTTTGATAAGAAACGAGACATTTAGTCTCTTTTAAGAAGACTTAAGTTGGAAAAAGTCAACCGAACATTGACTTATGAGTTAGAGGGCTCGGATATGAATTCCGATGGTTCAGTTAGCTCCGAGAAGTGATTTGTGACTTAGGAGTATGTTCGGATATTTATTTCGATCTTCGTAGAATAAATTGAAGCATTTTGACATAAGTTGGAAAAATGGAATTCGGAAGTTTGACCAAGAGTTGACTTTTTTGATATTGGGGTCGAAATTTTATTTCGGAAATTGTAACAGCTTCGTTATGACATTTATAACTTGAGTGCAAAATCTGAAGTCATTCCGGATTGATTTGATAGACCTCGACATCGAATGCAGAATTTAAAAATTAGTTAGTTTCGTGAAGCTTGAATTGGGGCGTGATTTATATTTTATTGTAGTTTGGTGTGATTTGAGACAACAACTAAGTTTGTGTGATGTTTTAAGACCTGTTGGTTAATTTGGTTGAGGTCCCGAGAGCCTCGGGTGGATTTCGGATGGTTAACGGAGCGTGAAATGTTTTAACGTGGTTCTTCAAGAATAAGTGGTATATATTAAGAAAATGAGCTCCAAATTCAGTTTTTATTGAATTAGATCCGTATTGAAATTTTGGAGCGATAGCAAAATGAATCGTCCAATTCGGACATCGTATGAGAGAGTTATGCCCATTTTCGTATCGAAAAAATAATAGTTGCCCATCGCCAGCGCCCAAGGTAGCGTGGGGCGCCATCCATGGCACCGGAAAGTTTTGGCTACTGGTTCCAGCGCCACAGGTAGTGCCCGGCGCCACCTGTGGCGCCCGATTCGGAAATATGCTATAAGACGGGGCTTTCGGCCATTTTTACACATTTGGAGCTATGGAGCTCGGTTTGGGCGATTTTCAAAGACAAACTTCGCCACAAAACTTGGGGTAAGTGTTCTTAACTCCCTTGTGATTGTATTTCATGAATTAATCTTCATTTTTGGGGGTAGATTATTGATATTTCAAGAGAAATGGAGGAATTTTCTAAAATTCTATAAAATGAATTTTCAAGATTTGAACATCGATCCGGAGTCGGATTTTGGTAAAATTTGTATGGTCGAACTCGTGGGGAGATAAGGAACCCATTGAAGTAAAAATTTCTGGATTTTGAGAAGTGGGCCCGAGGCTCAGGTTTTTGCAAAATTCGTGATTTTTGATATTTTTCGAGTCTTTTCGATTGGGTTATATTCCCTTAGCCTATTGTAACGTATTCATTGTGGTTTGGGCTAGATTCGACGCGCGAGGAGGTTGATTCGAGAGGAAAGAGCATTGCAAGCTAGTCTTTAGCCGGCTAGAGGTGAGTAATGCTTGTAAATGATATCCTGAGGGTTTGAAACACCGGACTTTCACATCGTAACGCTATATTGAGGCATGACACGCATTCTATGACGATTGCGGGGTGGTTTACTGTCGGGGATTGAGACTTGGTCCATTTCGAGTGTTATTTTCTACTATATTGGAGATTGATACGCATACTTTATTATTGAGAATTGAACTTACTGCTAAGTTTGGGGCCTTGTGCCGACCTGTATAATCCTTAGGGGATCCTTATGTATTTTTCCTCACTTGTTTGCATAAAAACCATACTTTCAGTCATGTTTCAACTGTTAAAAATGTTATAAGAACTGTATTTTTGAACATGAATATTGAATGAAAAGTATATGAGGGTTGAGATCCCTATAACTTGTTATGCCCGAGAGGCTGTGCATTACTTGGCTAAGATGGGTCGAGGACCCTATAGTGAGGATGTTTATACTTGATATGGATCGGGCTGCACACTGCAGCAATGACATATTGATATGGATCGGCCTGCACGCCGCAACAATGATACATTGATATGGATCGGGCTGCACGCCGCAACAATGATATATTGATATTGAGGCTGATAGCCTATTTGATGCCACGAGATAGCTTATCTTGCGCTTGGGCTGTAGGAGCCCCTCCGGAGTCTGTACACACCCCAGTGAGCGCCGTCGATGATAAATAAATAGAACGGGCTGCACGCCGCAGCGGTTACTAGAGTGTACCATCATATGCATTGCATTGAACTCATGCATTTGTTCCTTATCTGCATTATCTGCCATAATTATGTGCGCTTGTTTCATTGTCTGGTTGCTTCATACCGTTCTGAGCCTGAGGGGTTGATACTATTCTGAGATACTGATATTGAGCCCGAGAGGCTGATGTTGTACTTTGTGAGTTGGGAGTGAGCCCGAGAGGCTGATGTTGTAATTTTTGAGTCAGGAGTGAGCCCGAGAGGCTGATGTTGTACTTTGTGAGTTGGGAGTGAGCCCGCGAGGCTGATGTTGTACTTTGTGAGTTGGGAGTGAGCCCGCGGGGCTGATACTGTACTGAGAGGTTGATATTGAGAACGAGGGGCAGATTTCTGATTATTTCTTACTTGTTGAAATTATTTTTGCAACTGTTCAAAGGATCATTTTCAAAAGAGGTTTAAATTCGAGCCAAGATACTTTGAAAGATTTCACAGTTTTTACTGATTTTTCTCAATTTAAGGGCTTTTCACTGCTTCTATACAACATGATGATCTGTTATACGTGATTTCTTACTGCTCAGTTATTATTTACTTTCATTACTCACTAAGTTGGAGTAATCACTTTACTCCCTGCACCTCGTGTGTAGATGCATGTACTTGTTCACCCGGTAGCGGGTTTTGAGCTGATTGAAGATTTGCTATTATAGCTGAGCCAGGTGATCGCCAGCGTCCGTGGCACCAGATTTTATCCCTTATTTTCTGTTGTTCATGTTATTTTTAGACTTTGTTCCCATCTCCGGATTTGTAGTACTTTAGTGAACTCTATAGTAGCTCATGATTGGTGACACCCCGATGTCGGGCTGTGTTGGGATGGTTCCCTTTTATTATCTTTGTTTTCCGCACTCTTGATAATGTTAATCATGTTTTAGATCTATAAATACTAATTACCTGTTAAAAGGAAGTGTTGTGTTTTGTTGGCTGGCTTTGTTTTTATGAGAGGCGCCACCACGACGGGTTTGGGATTCGGGTCGTTAAAAGTTGGTATCAGAGCCTAGGTTACTAGGTCTCGCGAGTCATGAGCAGGTTTAGTAGAGCCTCGCGGATCGGTACAGAGACGTCTGTATTTATCCTCGGGAGGCTGCAGAACCTTTAGGAAAAACTTCATATTCTTTAAATTCTTATCGTGCGCCCTTGATTCTGCTTGAAAAGTAACTCATACAATTCCTTCTGCGTGAACGTATGCGCGAACGAGCGCTCGGTATTAGATGTTCCTTGATGGCTTGTAATTCCCCAATCGAAGGGCGAGACGTGATCTCTGTGAGTTTGATGTCAAGCCAGTCTGGAGGACTTGAGGTCGGATCTGTGCCTATGGCTTGAGCACCAAGGTGCTAATTGTGCGAGCAAGTGTTTTGAACATATATGTCTGGTATTGTCCCTATTAGTGGGAATGATGGCTGGATAGCTACGTGAGGAGTATGTTAGTACTGCGAGATGTATCTATATGACTTGGAAGTGACGAGGAAGGTCTACTGGATGATAGATGAACTACTGAGTGTATGATTTCCATTGTTATAGGATGTGTAGTCCCAAGTTATGGGCGCGTGAAGATCTTTTCCTGTCTCCTGTGTAGAGTGAGTAAATTTCATGTTACGGTATGAGTTTAGACTCAGGAAGATTAAGTGATTGTGTAATGTGTATGGCAGTGGAAGGTATACAAAAATATTAACTAAAGGTAAAGCTAATGGGTAATTGGCTTATGAGGGGAAGCTATTTGTCATACTAGTTAGATAAGTCTGGGAGCTGAGATCGCTTCTGTAAAATGTATTATGACGAAATCTATGAGTCGAAGAGCCCATCTTGAAGGTCAAAAAATCAAGGAAAGAAAATGTTCTTACTTGGTTGAATAGCCCAATAATGGAGGGTCGAAAGGTATTTTCCATGTGTTACGATTCAAATAGGTGCAACGCATGTCTATGTATCAATTTTGATAGTATAATACATGTAATATTGAATTAATGTAATTGATATACATTGTGATGCTTTGTCAAGTTGTGGATGTGTTGTTAGAATGGTTTTGGTGATTCTCTGGCAGGTGGATAAGCCCAATTACAAAGGAGACTCTGCCGAAATTTTTGAAAATTTTGGGACTTAGTAAAAATTTGGTCGCCTAGAGAGTAGGCTTAACTGTTATGTGAGTGAATGCAAGAAAACGCGGAAGAGTTAAAATTCCAGATGATTTGTGTTTCCACAGGCTTATGAAAAAGTGAGTTTAATCTCACTATGGTATTGCGACATCAATGGAGTATATGCGTTATGAGTATAGTGTGTTGTGATATATGGCTTCGAGCCAAGCTGGGGAGCTTGCTATTGGTTAGTGGATTGTGCGGTTATGTACTATGTTAGTTCAGATTTGATGCATGCTGGTGAATCAGTTTTGGTTGTGGAAATTGGGTCGAGAATGACACGAGTGAAGGAAATTTTTTGACAAGATGTCAAGAGCTCGGATGAGCATGAGATAAGTTTCGATGTTTACGGTAAGTTGGTATTGTCTTCAGCGTCGCCTAAGATCGGTGTTTTATACAAAGGGTTTTGCGTCCTGGTTAATGATTCTTGATCGCTCTTCAGCGTTAGTGCGACCAATGGTTTGGAGGTACGCTCCAAATATTGTTGTGGTATGTTGTGGGAGTGTGTCCCACGAGAAGATTATATAAGTGTGGCATGTGATCACTTGATTGATTAATGATGTAAACTAAGTATGAAGTTTGTGATGGTGCCGTTAAATTGAAGATTCATGCCTGGAGGGCACTTGGCATATTGGGTTGTGAACTGGGGAGGATTACTTCGATTGTGATGGTTTTTCTTGTGTTTTATGAGGAAAATGGGAGTTATTATGGCTTTGAAAGGTTATCAGACTAGTTCAGTGTGATCAGAATCAGCTTGAAGTCGGTGGATAGATTTAATATGAATAATGGCTCTATATCAGGCCAGATGTGTGCATTTTAGTAACGCGATCCTCATGGAGGAGTAGTTAGGTTGATGTTTCTTTGTCAGATATTTCGCGTAGTGATACATTGTGCTGTGTGAGTTGTGAGACGACTTGAGAAATTTCTATGTGTTGAGAATCCGCGTAGGAATGACGTTATATGAGCACTTGGCTCTTAAAAAATTCAGATTGTATATCGCACCTTAGTTGTGCTTGAGAGTTGTAGCTTATAACTCTATATGTCCCTTAGAGATATTATTGTGCACTTAGCATGCCTACGACCGATGCTCAGTATTTTCTTGTAATGAGCAAATTTGGCTCGATGTGCATCTCCTTATGTGAGATCTATGTATGGATCGGGTGGCACGCCACCATGGGTATGTTATCTGGATCGGGTTGCACGCCGCAACAGTGTGATGTTGAGTATAGTTTTCTATATGCTATTTTGTATGCCTTGCTTCCTATTTTCTAAGGAAAGTCCGAATTAGTGTGTGAGATTGGTAATTCCTTCCAGAGTTTGTTTTTCTTTTGTACCGTGTTCGAATTTGGTAGCCTATTGGTGTATTGAGGCGTCATATGCGATTTTTGATTATGTCTGGGGTGGCTTATTGCCTGAGCAGTTCGTACTGGGTGAGACGAGATCATTAAAATTGAGATTTGTGCAATCTGAGTATATGAAGTAAATTAAGGAGCTAAGACCATGATTTGGCTCAGAATGAGGTGATAGCTCTTGCCAGGAGTATAGAAACAACGAATCGTTGTCTCGACAGTGGTCATGAATTTATGCATACCTCATCCGTCATGTCAATATTGTAAGAGTTAGAAAAATACCTATGCACATCATGCGGAGCATGGGATGTGTAGCGATTTTCTTCTAAGTGATTAGAGAAAAAAGCTTCAGATGATTAGGGCGAATGATCTTCGGATGATTGAGGAAATAGTATTGCTAATTGAAAGTGATTTGACTAGAGTATATGTCTCATAGAAAGGTAATGTTATTAAGCTAATGATATTTCGGTAGTATTGCGGCATGTTCTTATTGGGTCCGATGATGGTACTGATGAGCTTGAGGTACGACTCTTTCGTTTGAGTCATTTTTTTCATGACTTGAGTATGTTCAGGTCGTTTCTTATTGGTGCGCGTATTATGAAAGTTGTGGCTTAGGCCTGTATTGAGGTGTCATATCACCAGAGTGGTGTGTTGGATTCGAGGTGATCATTGGGGCCATTGATGAGTACAAACGGATTTGATTTTAGCATGTTTGATGGGTAAATATCGAGGTTCGGTTCAAAAATTTGTTACGATAGTTGCTAGAGGATAAATGGCCTCATGAATGGATGATCTGAGCAATGGTTATGATTTATTGCGTGTTTCAATTATCATTGGCAGTATATGAGAGTGTTGGAATGAGACATTGGCTAATAAGAGATTTCTGTCGATATTTGGTTGTTCTGGGCAGCTGCTGTGAATGGAAGTTATCGCTGCATTTGTTTGAGTTATTGGTATATCATATAATTGCACCTAAGGTTGCAGACATGGTCTATTACAGCTAGTTCAGACTTATTCTGAATGTAGGTGGGAGGTTCTGATCTTGTGTACGATTCCAAAAAGATGAAATGTGGCTCTATGATTTGTGGGCTAGACTAGATTGTGTGATTTTAGTTAAAACGCATTATCGGACCCATGTGAGATAGGGTGACGTGGGATCATCCCCGGGTTTATGCTTGATAAGGTCATTCAGCTTTTGGTTGGCTTCTAGGACAACTCTGGGTACGCTCGAGGATGAGCGTTTGTTTAAGTTGGGGAGAATGTGACGACCCGACCCATCGTCCCGTGAGTTACTGCCCCGTTCTTCCCATTTTCTGCTTCCTCATGTTTCATTTATCGGTATTGGGTGCATTAGAATTTATTTGGAGCGATTTTGATAAGAAATGAGACATTTAGTCTCTTTTAAGAAGACTTAAGTTGGAAAAAGTCAACCGGACATTGACTTATGAGTTAGAGGGCTCGGATATGAATTCCGATGGTTCAGTTAGCTCCGAGAAGTGATTTGTGACTTAGGAGTATGTTCGGATATTTATTTCGATGTTCATAGAATAAATTGAAGCATTTTGACATAAGTTGGAAAAATGGAATTCGGAAGTTTGACCAAGAGTTGACTTTTTTGATATTGGGGTCGAAATTTTATTTCGAAAATTGAAATAGCTTCGTTATTCCATTTATAACTTGAGTGCAAAATTTGAAGTCATTCCGGATTGATTTGATAGGCCTCGACATCGAATGCAAAATTTAAAAATTCGTTAGTTTCGTGAAGCTTGAATTGGGGTGTGATTTATATTTTATTGTGGTTTGGTGTGATTTGAGACAACAACTAAGTTTGTATGATGTTTTAGGACCTGTTGGTTAATTTGGTTGAGGTCCCGAGGGCCTCGGGTGGATTTCGGATGGTTAACGGAGCGTGGTTTAGAAATGTTTTAACGTGGTTCTTCAAGAATAAGTGGTATCAATTAAGCAAATGAGCTCCAAATTCAGTTTTGATTGAAGCATTAGATCCGTATCGAAATTTTGGAGCGATAGAAAAAAGTATCGTCCAATTCGGACATCATATGAGAGAGTTATGCCCATTTTCGTGTCGGGAAAAAAAATAGTTGCCCATCGCCAGCGCCCAGGGTAGCGCGGGTCGCCATCCATGGCGCCGGAAAGTTTTGGCTACTAGTTCCAGCGCCACAGGCAGCACCCGGCGCCACCTGTGGCGCCCGATTCGGAAATATGCTATAAGACAGGGCTTTCGGCCATTTTTACACATTTGGAGCTATGGAGCTCGGTTTGGGCGATTTTCAGAGACAAACTTCGCCACAAAACTTAGGGTAAGTGTTCCTAACTCCCTTGTGATTATATTCCATGAATTAATCTTCATTTTTGGGGGGTAGATTATTGATATTTCAAGAGAAATGGAGGAATTCTGTAAAATTCTATAAAATGAATTTTCAAGATTTGAAAATCGACCCGGAGTCGGATTTTGGTAAAATTTGTATGGTTGAACTCGTGTGGAGATAAGGAGCCCGTTGATGTAAAAATTTCTGGATTTCGAGAAGTGGGCCCGGGGCTCGAGTTTTTGCAAAATTCGTAATTTTCGATATTTTTCGAGTCTTTTCGATTGGGTTATATTTCCTTAGCCTATTGTAACGTATTCGTTGTGGTTTGGGCCAGATTCGACGCGCGAGAAGATCGATTCGAGAGGAAATGGCATTGCAAGCTAGTCTTTGGCCGGCTAGAGGTGAGTAATGCTTGTAAATGATATCCTGAGGGTTTGAAACCCTGGACTTTCACATCATAACGCTATATTGAGGCGTGACACGCATTCTATAACGAGTGCAAGGTCATTTACTGTCAGGGATTGCGACTTGGTCCATCCTGAGTGTTATTTTCTACTATATTGGCGATCGATACACATACTTTATTATTGAGAATTGAGCTTACCGCTAAGTTTTGGGCCTTGTGCCGACCTGTATAATCCTTAGGGGATCCTCATGTGTTTTTCCTCACTTGTTTGCATAATAACCATACTTTCAGTCATGTTTCAACTGTTAAAAATGTTATAAGAACTGTATTTTTGAACATGAATATTGAATGAAAAGCATATGAGGGCTGAGATCCCTATAACTTGTTATGCCCGAGAGGCTGTGCATTACTTGGCTGAGATGGGTCGAGGACCCTATAGTGAGGATGTTTATACTTGATATGGATTGGGCTGTACGCCGCAACAATGACATATTGATATGGATCGGGCTGCACGCCGCAGCAATGATATATTGATATTGAGGCTGAGAGCCTATTTGATGCCACGAGATAGCTTATATTGTGCTTGGGCTGTAGGAGCCCCTCCGGAGTCTGTACACACCCCAGTGAGCGCCATCGATGATAAATAAATAGAACGGGCTGCACGCCGCAGCGGGTACAAGAGTATACCGTCATAAGCATTGCATTGCACTCATGCATTTGTTCCTTATCTGCATTATCTGCCATAATAATTATGTGCTCTTGTTTCATTGTCTGGTTGCTTCATACCGTTCTGAGCCTGAGGGGTTGATACTATTCTGAGATACTGATATTGAGCCCGAGAGGCTGATGTTGTACTTTGTGAGTTGGGAGTGAGCCCGAGAGGCTAATGTTGTACTTTGTGAGTTGGGAGTGAGCCCACGGGGCTGATACTGTACTGAGAGGTTGATATTGAGCCCGAGGGGCAGATTTCTGATTATTTCTTACTTGTTGAAATTATTTTTGCAACTGTTGAAACGATCATTTTCAAAAGAGGTTTAAATTCGAGCCAAGATACTTCGAAAGATTTCACAGTTTTCACTGATTTTTCTCAATTTAAGGGCTTTTCACTGCTTCTATACAGCATGATGATCTGTTATACGTGATTTCTTACTGCTCAGTTATTATTTACTTTCATTAATCACTATGGTGGAGTACTCACTTTACTCCCTGCACCTCGTGTGCAGATGCATGTATTTGTTCACCCGGTAGCGGGTTTTGAGCTGATTGAAGATTTGCTATTATAGCTGAGCCAGGTGACCGCCAGCGTCCGCGGCACCAGATTTTATCCCTTATTTTCTGTTGTTCATGTTATTTTCAGACTTTGTTCCCATCTCCGAATTTGTAGTACTTTAGTGAACTCTGTAGTAGCTCATGACTGGTGATACCCCGATGTCGGGCCGTGTTGGAATGGTACCCTATTATTATCGTTGTTTTCCGCACTCTTGATAATGTTAATCATGTTTTAGCTCTATAAATGTTAATTACCTATTAAAAGGAAGTGTTGTGTTTTGTTGGCTGGCCTTGTCTTCACGAGAGGCGCCACCACGACCTGGTTTGGAATTCGGGTCGTGACATTTAAGCAGTTAAGACAATTAATACACTTAAGTATGCTTCCTTAAACTACGCAGTAGGCTTAAAATACAAGTAATGTTCAAGAAGAAAGAAACACAGTTAATTTACTTAATGAAAAATGGGTTTCCAACAATTAGCACGAGTAAGCACTCGTCACCTCACGTATACGACATTCATATTACAACAATACCAAATCCTAGGGAGAATATCCCCCACACAAGGCTAGACAAGTCACTTACCTCGAACCTGCTCAATCAAATCTATATCACGTTCTTGCCACGAGTATCCGATTCCAAATGACCCAAATCTATTCAAAGTAATTGCATAATGTAAATAACACTTCAAATAACTAATTAATTCTAAGCTACTACGCGAAATTAGGAAAAATAACCAAAATGCCCCTCGGGCCCACGTCTCGAAATAGGGTAAAATTTACAAATTCAAAATCCTCATACTCTCACGAGTTCATTTATACCAAAATTATTCCAATCCAACATCAAAATCTAGATCAAAACCCCAAAATTAGGCCTGAGAAATTTTCTCCTCTTTTCCTTAATTTTTCATCCCAATTCCGAAATTAAATGACAAAACTAAGATTAGATTATAGGAATGCAACTAGAAAGGGATTATGAATCGTTACCCACTGAGTTCCCCTTCAAAATCCTCCCAAAATCGGCCTCAACTGAGCTCCAAATCGTTTTTCCAAGTTTTGATTTCAAACCCTCAAAATTTCCTATTTCTACCCAGCAAATCCGCTTCTGCGGCCCCGCTTCTGGGGAAAAGAACCGCACCTGCGATATTTCATTAAAACTCAGCTTCCGCTTGTGCGACTCATTTACCGCACCTGTGACCTTTTAGGCCTGGATTAATCCCGCTTCTACGGTGCCTAAGCCGCTTCTACAGCGTCACACCTGCGGTCCCATTCACACAGGTGCGGTTATGACAGGTTCAGCCAACATCAAATTTTCCTAAGTTTAATTCAACTTCCGTTAAGCACCCGAAACTCACATGAGGCCCCCGGGACCTCAACTAAACATGACAATCAATCCTAAAACATCATTCAAACTTGTTCCAACCTTCGGAATGCTCAAAACAATATGAAAACACCAACTTAACATCAGATTCAAGCCTAAGAACTCCAAAAACTCTCAAATTACGCTTTCGATCAAAAAGTCTATCAAACCTCGTCCGAATGACCTGAAATTTTGCAAGCGCGTCACATTCAACACTACGAAGCTACTGCAACTTCCAGAATTCCATTCCGACCCCAATATCAAAATCGCACCTATCAACCGAAAATTTCAAAAATTCAACTTTCGGCATTTCAGGCCTAAATAAGCTAAGTACCTCCAAAATACAATCCGAACATGCTCCTAAACTCGAAATCACCCAATTGAGCTAAAGGGACCAATATAATTCTATTCTGAGGCCGTCTTTATACTGCTCCGACTACGGTCCAAATTCTAAAACTTAAACTCTCTTTTAGGGACTAAGTGTCTCAAATCTCTCTGAAACTCCAAATAAATCTTTCCGGCAACTCACAATAGCATAAACAAACACGGAGAATCCAGTTAATGGGGGATCGAAGCATTAATTCTTAAAACGACCGGCCGGATCGTTACACTGAAGAAGCTAGTGATCACCTATTGGTTCATAACGATTTTACCAACCCATATTGTCCCAAAAAGGTTTTGTTGTTTTACAAACAAAAAATATATTATCTTCTACTCTTGAATCACAAATAGGACACAGGAGGTCAATATTAATTCATATACGAGCTAGGTATTTTATGCATGTGAGTTTGTTATGAAGGCATTGCCATAAGAAAATATTTATCTTATTTGGACATGACAAAGTCCAAACCTAGCTATACTCCAATTGGTTATTCAAAAGGGGTTCAATTAGGCTATAGCAACTTTTGGTACTGAAAATTCCTTTACTAGATAGAGACCATATAGGAGCATCCTTTGTTTGTCCCTTGGATCGAACTCTTACCTTAAGGATATCTCTTTTTATTTCACTAGGGATATCAATTAATAGTTTATTAAAATACATATCTCTAATTATGAGTAAGTAGTCACTAAACAATAGGGGACCCTCAATTGAGTTCCTCAGATTTATTGTATTGGGATCCAATTAGTATCCCATATATTCATGTTAGAGTTGTACTGTAGAGACCAAGTGATCCCTTTTGCACATATTTCCCACCCTTTTATAATGGCCTTCCAAATGAAGGAATGACTTATTTTTGAAATGCTTTCCCCATATTTGGTAATAATAAGTCTTGCCCATGGAGTTGTAGCATGTGTCAAAAGTCTCCATACTAGACTAGTCAAATCGTACATATTTTTAGCAGTTGCATTATGGATTCCTAAGCCTCCAGTGGATTTTGGTTGGCAGACACTGGAACATTTTACAAGATGGACTTTTTTCTTTTCTTTAGTTGTAACCCATCTTAAGGGTCTTTTTTGGCAGTAGATTGTATTGCATGTAATGGTTTGGTATAGAATTTAGGCAAAATTGGTCTAGAGTAGTTCTCCTAGCTATATTAATAAATCTCATCTTCCAGGATGCAAGTCTAGTTCTCATTTTGTCAATTATAAATTGATAATCCGCCAAATTTGGATTTTTCATTAATATTAGAAAATCTAGATAGGTACCAAATATTTTACTTTTTTTAATTTCTAACATATTGCTAATGTTTTGATAATATTGGGAAAGCAATTTTTTGAGAAGAGGATTTTTGACTTAGTGCTATTTATGCTCTGGCCTGACAGGGAACAAAAGTAATCAAGACCTATTTTAATGGCATGACATGATCTGTTATTGGCTTTGGTCATTAGTGTCAAGTCATCAGCAAAACATAAATGGGAGAAACTAGGACTTTTTCTTCTATAGTTATAGGATCCCAATTACAGGTATCAACTTGGTGGTCAATATATCTAGACAACACTTATAGACATAGGATAAAGATGTAGGGTGATATGGGATCCTCTTGTCTAATCCCCATGCTTGGCTCAAAATATTTTGTAATAGAGCCATTAATAAGAATTGCAATAGAGTTTGATGAGATACAACTAAGAAGGAGTTTTGAGAATTTAGGTAGAAAATTAAAGTATCTAAGGGTGGGGTAGACAAAGGACCATTCTATACGATCGAAGGCCTTTTTTAAGTTTATTTTTAAGACCTCGTGGCCTTGTTTGCCTTTTATTCCTCTTAAATTTGAAATTAATTCTTGAATAGTGATAGCATTATCCGAGGCTTTTCTATTTTTCATGAAGCTATCTTGAAAAGGACTAATGATTTGTTCTAAGAATGGTTTGAGATGATTTGCAAGAATTTTAGTGATTGTTTTGTAAATAGTGTTACAAAGCCCAATCGGTCTAAAATTCTTAATATTATTAGCATTAGGCATTATGGGGATGAGACAGAGATATATTTTATTTAAGTCACTAGGAATTGCTTGCCTTTTAAAATATCATGAAAAAGATTCACAATATATTGACCTATGATGTCTCAGTATCTTTGATAGAAAAAAGAGTGAAGTCCATCCAGTCCCGGGGCTTTGACGGAAAAGATAGCCTTCTTAATTTCACTGTCTAGGAGTGGGTTGTCTAGTGAGTTGAGATCATTTTTGGGATGACTAGATTGATTTACTTTTAAATCACTCCAATTAGTAGATGAGTGGAAAGTGGTAAATATTTTTTTTAAGAAGTTCAATACATGGGACATAACGACTGATGGTCGTTTATCCAATTTCTAGCATCATCTTTGAAGTAAATAATTTTATTTCTTCTTCTTCTTCTTCTTCTTCTTCTATTTGAGGCAGAATATGAGAAAATTTCGTATTTGCATCACCTTCATTTAGACACATTATTCTAAATCTCAATTTTCAGTAATCCTCCTTTATCTTAAGGATGTCATTGTATTATTTTCTAAGGTCACATTCTAATGTTTGAAGGAAGATACTATGAGCATAGTTTCTGGAATTTTGTATGCCCTGGAGCCTTGCTAATATTTTTCTTTCTTACCCACTATATCACCAAAGGTCTTATCTCTCCATGGCTTAATGCTTTCTATAAATTTTTTACTAGCACAACAATAGTCAGCACCAAGCCAATTTTTTCTAACAAGAGATGTGAATTCCGGATGTCTACACCAATAAGTCTCTAAACAGAAGGGTTGAGAATGACCTTGTCTATTTCTAGGAATTAGTTCTACTAAGATGGGATTATGGTCGCAATACGTTTTTAGCGGGTGAATTATAGAGCAATTAGGAAATAATTCATACCATTCTTTATTACCTAAGACTTTGTTTAATCTTATCTTAATGAGCCCTTTATTTCTATGTCTATAGTTTGACCATGTATATTTACACCTTTGTAGCCCATATCACTAAGGTTACACTTGCTAATTTTAGATAGTAAAAAATCTGCCGTATTGTTATTTATAGGTCCCCCCCCCCCCCATATTTTTCGTTTGAGCCTAAGATGTCATTAAAATCACCTCCTAACATTCAAGGGCCTTTGTAATTGTTATAAATATTTTCTAGATCTTCCCACATAATACTTAATTGTTTTACGCATAGGAAGTACCTCAATTGTTGCATGACTCTCTTGGTTCCTACTGGTGAAGTTATGGACAGTGACCGCTTCATCATTCCACATAACGACCATACCACCTGATTGACTCTCTGCTGGTACCTATATCAGCTCCGAGAAACCAAAATCATCAAGCATTTTCTCATGGTTTACCATCCTAGTTTCTAGTAAAGTTACAATGCATGGCCTGTGAGTGTCTATCATTTCTTTAAGATTTCTTTTGAAGTTATAATTATCCCCCCCCCCCCCCCCC
>MU718208.1:49017-66208 GCA_026770625.1 Nicotiana glauca
AGTGATACATTGTCATTTATAAAACTTAATGCGGAAAAGAAAAAAGATGGTAACTCATTTACATTTTGTCTTCCTATTTTATCTTTCATGTTTTAAATTTATATTTTTATCAAATATGACTCTTGATACTTTTACTCTATTTTCTGATTCTTTTACTATCAATGCTCTTCTTACAAAAATAAAATTTATGAATCTTAATAGCTTCGCGAAGTTGACAAATAATATTACTTATATGATGAATTTGACAAAAAATTCAGAAACTTTTTTCTAATTAATTAATTCAAAAGCTTAATTATTTATTCTCAATTTTTTTTTTAATGTAATCTTAATTAATTTTTACCTTTTAAATATAATAATTTCCTACATAATTCAAGTGAGAAAATATAATAAATAAAGTTTTATTCATTTAAAATTTCTTAATATTAGAAATAAGAAAATGAACCCATATTCTTATATTTTACTTAGAACAATAAGTAAATGACCCCAGTTATTCTTCACAAATTGTATTTCTTAATTCTAATTTAATATAAAAGCAAGAAAATAATAGAAAAATATATTATTGTACAATATTTTTTTACTATGATAATATCTTGCTTTAACTTTGCATAATCTTTTAGAAATTAAGCACAAAATATTATCTGTTCACATTTAATAAATAAGAGATCATGTTACTTCATTAAATTAAAATATAATAGAAAAATGTTATGTGAAGAAAAACCGTTCCTTTCCATTGTAAAGTATTGTCCACCTTTCTTTTACTTGTCATCAAATAAATTCTTTAAATTGAATCTATTTTAAATTTATTTTAGTCTTAAGATTTTAAATTTATACGGCAATAAGTAGATGAGTCAACTTTCTAATATTTGGTAAGATAAAATTTAAGTCAAATCGTGTTTTAATATTTAGCTTAATATTATTGCTTAAATCTTTGGTGTTAGAAGTAATGATTATAAAACGAAATAATTTATATAACTAAAATCTTTCTAAATTAAAATTCTTAAATATAGAAGTTTGTATATAGTTTGAATAAGTAAAGATTTAATATATATAAACTTTAATTTTCGAAATTTTAATTATTAAGAAAATAATTAAATGACTATTCTTAAATATTAGGAAAGTTATTAAATAAATATGTCTAAATATTAGGAAATAATTAAAAGTCTATTTTGTCGAGTTTGAACTCTAATTTTAAAGGATAAAAAAGACGAACGACATTTCGCTAAGCACCTTCGTGCTTTTAATATAATATAGAATATAAATATAGATAGTATGAATATTTAGAGTGTGCTTTGACAAAAGAAGTACGTAGTACAAATAGAAAATATACGCTTATCTATACACCCAATCAGGTAAGAATTTTTTTTTTTCTAAATGCTTATATTACTTATAGAATAATATTAACAGTCTCTATAACACTTGTTTCAACAAATGAAGTTTTTTAAAATTAAATTAAAATCAATAAAATCTTAGCTAAAATTAATAATATCTTAAGAAAGATTAAATGAGTTATTTATACTAGTCAAAAAGGAATTATTTGAAAAAATTAATTAATAGAATATTATTAATAAAATTGATTAATGCAACCATAACACTGTCAAAGAAGTAGAATAGCCAAATCAACCCAAAACTCAAAGAATCAAAACATGACAAGATTATGCTTCTTGGATGGAACCACAATTCGCTCTCCTCCCTTAAATCTCCATCCTTACACAAGAAGCAAAAAACAAGCGAAAAAACAAACGTATAAATTGTCTTCTTTCTCCTTAACTAACCATAACGAGCTTAGACTGTTAGCTCAAACCCCTTTTTCTCCAATTTTCTCACATACCCATTTCCTTAAACGTATACGTTTAAGTATTTCAAACTCCCTTTCAGCAATTTACTCAAGAAACCTTTTTTTTTCCCTTGCTATTTTAGCCTTTCTTTATTAGTGTAATCTTGTTGAGTATATTAAAGGAAACCTTTTTGGGTGTTGAAGTTTCTGTTCTTGGAAAATTCAGATGAGAATTAAATTCCAGAATAAAGCTTTAGAAATAATACTGGGATCATCATGTACAGTGCTAATTTGACTGGTTTTATATTGGCTGTGGTGTCTAGCACGTTTATTGGATCAAGTTTCATTATCAAGAAGAAAGGTCTTCAGAAGGCCGGCTCCTCTGGTTCTCGGGCCAGTGAGTAATCCATTTTCTTGACATTAAAGTATTTTTAGGTCTAATTGTCGAGCAATTTATTGCTTTTTGTTCATTTTGAACTATGACAATGCTTCTTGTGGTGGATTCCTGGATTTTTAGTTTTGTTTGAGGAGATAGTTTGCTAAAGTTGTTTGGTATACTCAGTTCTCTGTGTGTGCGTGTGTTTCAATGTATTACTTCCAGCTGAGGTTAGGAAGGCTACCTTCATTATCACAAAATGCCTACAATCTCTCAACTATGCAGATTAGCTATTAACTAAGAAAATAACACAATTGAAGTAATTTGATTTATGCAGATGATGCCAGCTAACTAGGACTAAGGCTAAAAACTTGTATTATGTTAGTGTAGAGGCAACTGTGAATTTTTGAGAATTTCTAATTTTTGAAAACCTTTAAGTTTCTTAAATAATAAGTAATCTGTATTGTTGAAATGAAATGGGCCCAAACAAATAAAATGGATATAGACTATTCACTATAGGGGCCTCATATAGCTGACACCAATTATTGTAGGATTGAGTCAACGTTTGTTGATTGATTGACTGATTTGTATAACCGTTTTACTGCATTACCATTGGCCAAGAGGCAAAGTGATCAAAGTTTACGGGTATTAGTCTATTAGATGTGTTCTAGACTGATGGAACGGGAAATTATCCTTGATGGCTATATTGTTGTTTGTGGCAACGGGCTGCTGGCTGCTGGCTGCTGGCTGCTGGCTGCTTGTTAGATATCCCCATTTTAGTTTTGTGGGTTAATCACAAATTTTGCACGTGGAAATTCTTACTTCATTTGCCTTCTGCTTAACTACCCTTTAAAACTATATTATGCTCTGTTGGTATATGATGCTATAGGTATTACTGTAAAATAACATCGGTAGGGTAATGCTTGCAGCAAGTTTAGAGTTACGGTGAGTATCACTGATACATAACGACTGCTTATCAAAGGTGCTGGATCTTTTCAAAGCAGTTATCTGAGTGGGAAAAAAACACACTTGTTCTGTACCACAAGGTATGGAATTGACACTTTGCGCATATCATTTAAGCAAGTAGTCTCTGACCATTCAGCTGCTTTTGAGTATTGGTGGAGGTTATCTACGACTAATGACAATGCTTTAGCAATTGGAGTGGCTCAAGCAGCACCTGTAATACTTGGATTGTGCTGGTGGAATGGGGTCAATTAGATGAGTGTGCTTTTTCCCATTATGCTTGTGGTCCATTAAATGGTTGTTCTTGGTATTCCAAATTATATGATCTGTCATCTTCTAATATAGGCAGACTGCTCTAGTAGGAAGTACTACTTATGTATATTACTGAACAAGAAATGAGATAAAGACATAATATGTGAATATTGACTTTAAGAGCTGAAAATGATCAGTGTGATGGGTGTAATTGATCATACTTCACTGTAACAAGCTGTTCTTCCTTGAAGCTGTAATTTTTCCGCTAGTTTCCACATTACAAATAGATACATCATGCAAGTTTATACATTGAAGATGCTTTTCCGTATCAACATTAAATAGAAGTTAATTTAAAAGCTGATGATTTGAAATCTGTTGTTGCTCTGTCTATTTGAGAATGAGATGTTTGTTTCTTGCTGAAGGCTCGGGCGGATATGGTTATCTACGGGAGCCTCTTTGGTGGATTGGGATGATTACTAGTAAGTCTTGAATTACTCCTTGTTTTCAGAGAATATATCCTGAATTTGTCATACTAATATTGTGCGCAACATGCACCATAATCCTTGCAGTGATTGTTGGAGAATTTGCAAATTTTGTGGCTTATATTTATGCACCAGCAGTACTTGTGACACCACTTGGAGCTTTAAGTATAATTGTTAGGTAAATCTGGGATTCAACTTTATTATTTTCTGAACAATTGCTTATGACTTTCTTCCATATAATTTGGTGCTTTGCTGCAGTGCTGTTCTAGCACATTTCTTACTGAAGGAAAAATTGAAGAAACTGGGAGTATTAGGATGTGTTTTATGTATAGTAGGTTCTACTGTCATAGTTCTTCATGCACCTGGTGAACATGATCTTAATTCAGTAGATGAAATATGGGCATTAGCTACACAACCTGGTAAGCATGTGCTGTATTTCCTTGAATATCATTCTGATTATCCTTTCTGATGTGTAGTTCTTTTTAATGTTGATGTTTCACTCTTTGTTTTGTAGCTTTTCTTTTGTACACTGCCTCAGCAGTTGCAATAACATTGGTACTAGTTCTGTATTGTGAGCCTCGCTATGGTCAGACAAATATAATGGTCTATATAGGTGTTTGCTCCATCTTTGGTTCCTTAACGGTTAGTGTCTCCATTATACTGTTCTAGATTCCTACAGACTCTGTACTTCTACTCTGAGAATTAAGAAAGAGAACCCTTTTAAAAAAATTTAAGAAATGGAAGGAACATCTGTCCACAACTGTGTTTTTGTTTGCATGGCTGTGCTGGCTGAGTTAACCTTGTTGCTAAAATGTCAGTTTGAAGCTGGACGTCTTACCTGTTAAACTTAAGTTTATCCAGATTATGCCTTTTCTCCTTGGTGTTGGAATACTATAATTTGGCCACTTGGTTTAGAATAAAGTCTACTTGTAACAGTGTTATCAATGGCCCGCTTTAAGCGCGCTTAAGCCCTGAAGCGAGGCTCAAAACATGTTGTGCGCTTCGCCTCGCTTAATGGGCACTTCAGTGTTGTCATCAAGACTCTAAGGCATACTTTTCCTTGCTAACGAGCGTAATCCGGAAGATGCAATACTAAACAATTGATATTTCACTTTATCGTAAATTTTCTTCAATTTCTTTATCCATATATTTGGTATTCATGCTTATAGATATTATACTTGGACTACACATACATATTTGTAGTTTTTCTCCATTTGCGCCTTTCTTCATTAAATCCCACGCTTTATTTGCTCTTTGCGCTTAAAGCCCCAATAGACCTTAGAGTTTTTTGCGCTTTTCGCCTTTTGATAACACTGACTTGCAAGTTAGAGATAATATTTTTTTTTGTTAGAGATAAGTTAATTCGAGGTAGAGTTAGTCTTAAGAGTTTTAACCTGTTCATAATTAACTATCTTATGTATAGTACTTTCATGCATTTTGTTTAAGAGACTTCATAACTAACACTTTATGAACTGATCCCTTTCTTATTCTTCTAACTCATTTCTCCCATTTCCCTTTCTTCTTCTCCCCTTTCTGTTCCTCCCTTTGGTGCCAATAACCCAAGTCAATTCGCCAGGTATTTCAAATCCGCCAGAGAGATACACACGAAATACATGTAGGATCAACCATTATACTTGCCAGCCATTGATGAAATGACCGGATTAATCAACTATCAATGTTGGTATTAGATTGCACTTATCATTTCTAGTCCATATTTTTTAGGTAAAATACTCATTCGCCTACCCTCCACGAATAGCATATCTTCAATATTCAACCTACATTTCTTCATCATTCAAATGCCATAGTAAGGCATGATTTTCAATCTTTTCATCTCTCTTGAAAGTTGGAAACATTAATTTCGTAATCTCAATCCACTCTGAGTTGGTTGTTTGCAACAAAATCTTACTCAATGGAAGGATCATCCCCTGATGCTTCCAGCAAGGATATATTCCATTTTGGAAAGTTGGGTCTTTTGGAGTGGTACCAACTACTCACTCGTTTTGAATTCGAATATTCTTCAACCAGAGGAAAATGATGAAACTCAATATAAAGATTGCAATATCATTATCTTCTATGTTTAGTTATTTTTTTAAAGTTCAAAACAGAATAAAGATAACCTTATTATTTATGAAGCTTAGCTCTTTATGGTCTGAATTATCTCTAACTAATAGTCATATCTATTAGTTAATGCTAATCATATCTTTTAGTTTTATCTACTCTTAACTTGTTAGTTTGAGATAGAATTAGTTTAAATATCTTTAAATGAATATTGAATAATAGTTCACTTGATGAGTAACAATTTATGATTGATTCCTCTCTTATTCTTCTCTCATTTCTCTTACTTCTTCTGTCCTTCTCCCTTCTCCTTTCTGGTGCTAAATCAGGTGGTCTATTTAAAATGGAGAGAAAAGGCATGACATAATAACAACAGGGTCCAGTCCACATCATCGCAATTTACCTACATTTAAGTATTTACTCCCTCCGGTCCACAATAAGTGTCCAATTTACTTTTAGCACGCCCATTAAGAAAATACTAAATCCTATACAAAATTACCTAGTATGACTAAACTACCCTTATTTAGTAAGTTAATGTGATGAGAGAAATTTTTTTAGGGATATGCACATAAGGGTAAAAGAGTAAAAACAAATTGAATTTTTTCTTGATTACCTAACTAGACACTTATTTTGGACCAAAATCAAAAAGTAAGTTGGACACTTATTGTGGACTGGAGGGAGTATTATTCATTGAGGCATTGAGCTAATATTGCAGCCCCCCCTATGCAAAACTGTGTGACTTAGATAGAATGCTTGCATCTCCAATTAAACCGGATAAAATTTATCCTCATGAAAAGTAAAGAAAATATAGGTTTAACATTACTGATCCTTCTCAGTTTCTCGGAAGTACAATTGGTAGAAATTGCCTGTAACATTCGTTTTAAGCTTTGCTCTATTGTAGGTTATGAGCATCAAAGCTATCGGCATAGCAATAAAGCTTACATTGGAGGGTTCAAGCCAAGTTGCACTTCTTCAAACTTGGGTGTTTGTGATGGTTGCTGTTACATGTATAATTACTCAACTAAATTACTTAAATAAGGTAGACTTGTAATTTTCCTTGTAATATTTTGGTATAGATGAAATCTGAGTACGGTTGTGATTAAAAACACTAATGAATAGACACTCATTGTTGTTGTTCAAATGCATGGTTTAATATCTACGGGGATTACTGCGGAAAGTACATGGTGTTGCGTTTCGGGCTAAGCTTGCCTTAGACTTGTAATATAAAATGCCTGAATTTTGCTCTTGCAGGCATTGGACACATTTAACACAGCTGTGGTTTCTCCAATATATTATGCCATGTTCACATCACTTACAATTTTAGCCAGTGCCATAATGTTTAAGGTATTTCTGAAAGTTCATGTTTGGGATGCATGGGAAAATCGCTCGTTTTTGTTTCTAATATCATTCTCTTTTTCCTGATGTTTCAGGATTGGTCTGGTCAGAGTGCTAGCGACATAGTTTCAGTGCTTTGTGGCTTTTTAACTGTGCTTTCAGGTACTATGGTTCTTCATAGTACAAGAGATCCGGATCCTCCTTCTAATACAGGTATTTACGTGGTTTAGAGTGTGATTAGTCTGTTGATGTGCAGAGAAAATTTTATCTGCCCTTTTATTCTAGTGTGTGATACAATGCAAAAAGTTGTACATACTGTTTCCCGTAATAAAAATTTATTCTCCAACGACATCCATTGTTGCTAGGGAGCTCAGAGTACTATTGGAGAATGAATTCATTTGGCATTTTGTTTTGAATAGCTTCTCTTTCACAAGGGAAACGGATGTAGTTTTCTCTATTTTATGAGATGATCTGGAGATGGTACAGCTTGTTTTGGATTGGATGAGTCTGTAGGGTGAAGTATTGGTAGAAGAAGACGAGTTGCCAGATATTTGTGAAATTATATGTCTTCTTTGCTGAAGTTATTGCCACCAAAATTTAGTTGCTTTTGGCATGTTGTTGAGTAGTTCAATTTTCTTCATTTATTACCTGCAGATATGTACGCGCAACTTTCCCCTCAAATATCATGGTTGGTACATGCCAACGGAGAAATATGGAAGCAGAAAGAGGACGGTTTGCATTCAGAATTTGTTGCAATAATCAGGCAGGATCATTTCAAGTAGGGGCCAAAAACGAACTTAAATGATCGGTTGGAGGCACTTTTCGATGGCTGTTCATTTTCCGTCCAAACAAACTTTAGCATGCCAGATTTTGGATCTTCCGATCAGCTTGAGAGAGTTTCGGTTTTTTGTTCTCTAGGTCAGATTCTGATATATGTTTATTATTCTTGTCCACTGCTAAAATCATGTTTTTGGGCCTAGATTGTAGATTTATGAGTTTGGTGGGCACCTAGATATAGTATAATGGTATATGTTGGTAGTATTTAGTCAATAGCATTGATCTGTTTGTGAGGATCAGTCTTTACAGTCATGAGCAAGACAATGGTAGCTCGAACTTGACATTTTTCTGTTGCTTCTCATTGTGGTACAACTTGTGAAATGAACATAGAAAGAAGCCAGTGCTCCATTTGTTAACTTCAAGGCATGGAACACGCTGATCTTAATTCGGTTGTACGAGTACGAGCATTAGCTACACAACCGGGTTTGCTGATGTGCAATATGTCCTTGAATACCATTCTGATTTTCCTTGAATTGATATGTTGTTCATTTTTTATATTTATTTTTCACTCTTTTGTTTTATGTTTTACAGCTTTTCTTTCATACACTGCCTCAGCAGTTATAATCCCTTGGTGTTGGAATAGGCCACGAAATGGATATGTTAAGTGTTAAACTGCTCCTGGGTCCTTATATGCATTACTAGTTGTCACTAAAGCAAAAGAAACTTCTTATTTAGGTATTAAATTGACTTAAGAAACTTGATAAATTACTCCAGAGCTTTGGGGTGTTGTAAAGGGTTTGCATTTCAGTGGATGATGTCTTTTCCCGACTCTATGCTTGTACAAATAACTATACTTTGGCGTGCTATAAAGTACAAGCTAGCAAAGGCTTGCTGTTATTTCCATGACTAGGTGGCGATGTAACTCGATAAAACATTGCACTACTATTGCTTAAGTTTTTATTTATTTCAAACATTTAGACAAATTTAAAGTAAAGATAACCTTGTCAAACAACGACAACGAGTATTATGCGGCGGTCCCAAACGAATTAGGATCGATTATATGAGTCATCACTTCACTTTCAACCCATATCATCATCATAAATTTAACCTTGTCGCCTCCTGCCGTCCGCAGTTGAGGTGGAGGATTCAAAACCCATCATTAGCACAACACTCCTTCCCCTCCCCCTCCTCTCTTCCTTGATGTAATAAAAAAGGGCAGAATAGCCTAGTAGACATTTTTATTTGTTCGCATTTGTTCGCATTTGTCATCCCGCTCCTTATATTCAATGTAGTTTCGTCCAGACACTTATAATTGTTCAAAATCGATATTTTAAACCCCTTTGACCATTGACCGATCATATGTGGCAATTTGATAGCTGAGTTGTACAAGATGCGTATATTTCACGCGTATAAGGAGCGTGAATATAAAAAATTTAGTTTAAAAATGATTAAAATAAGAAGAAAAAGAAAAAAACAAAATTAAAAACAAAAATATACTACTCCACGTTTCTTCTCGTTTTCACCCCACCCCCTCCCTTTTTTTTCTTTATCTCTCTCCCCTTTTCGTTCTTCTCCCGTTTCCTGCCCTATTTCTTTTTCTTCCCTTCTCATTCTTCCCCAGCTCCAGCTCCTGCTCCTGCCCCTGCCCCTGCCCAATTTTATTTTTTAAATATTTTTGATCGATTTGATTTCATTGCATGATCTAGTTAATTATCTATGTGTCATTGTTTGTTTGCTTTGAGAATGTTTGTTTTCAGTACAAAATCTTTAATTTGATTGATAAATATTTTTGTTTTTCATTATACTTGTATGGATAAAATTAAATACGATGGAGGGTAATACTAAGAATGGATGGGAAGTGATGAATGAAGGAATACAGATGGACGAAAATGGCAAAAAAAGTGACGGAGTTGGGTTGCTACTATGAATGGCAAGCTGGGTTTTGAAAAAGGAGAAAAAAGGGTGGAGATAAAGTATTTAGGTAGAGGTGGAATAAAGTATTTGGGAATCAAAACGTGTTCACAGTGGTTTTTGTTGGCCAAGAAATTTTCATATGATGGCAGTGATGATGAATGAAGAAAACAAGGCGATGGTGAAAGAAGAAAGAGAAAAAAAATAAAAAGTTATAAAAAAGAAGAAGAAAGAGATAAGGATTATTTCTTTTTCATGTAAAATTAAAAAGAAAAGGTGATGTAGCATAATTTTATCTGACGTGGATTCTAGCATTATGCGATTGAGAGTCACGCGCATTAAAGAGGTTTAAAATATTACTTTTGAACAACTATAAATGCCTAGATGAAACTTCGCTGAATATAGGGACCGGGATGACAAATGACAACAAGTACAAATGTCTAGCAGGCTATTCTGCCAATAAAAAAGTGTATAAAACAAAATGGTAACAATATGATACGATCTTGAGCAATAGAACAGTAAAAGAAGAAGAAAAAGAGAAAGTAAAGAGAAGGCTGCTGCAGGAAAAAATAAGGAAGAAGAAGGAAAAAGAAAGAAGAAGCTAGCTAGGATAAAAAGAGTATATTCTCATCAAAATTGATCCCTTACTACAATAGGATAATTACAATATATAGAAGACAAAAAGAAGATACCTCATCTGACCTTTACCCTATTTGGACACTAGGACTGTTTGTGTACGAAAAAAGAAATTACAGGGGTCAATGTGTAACTAACGAAACTTTTACTTAAAAACTTAGTGGGACTAAACTAATATTTACGAAACCTTCAATAAGTCTCTTCCCTAACTAACTTAACTAACGCGTACTACTCCTTAAGCATCAGGTACAAGCGACGCAAGCACTCGTATCAGATCCCCCCTGTTGAAATCTTCCTTGTCCTCAAGGAAGGAAGGTAGGAAATCTGGTCCTCAGAGAGTGATAATCCTCCCAAGTGTCCTGCTCTGGTGTAGAGTGTTCCCACTGTATCAACACTTGTGCAATTGCCTTGTTTCCCTTCTGCACAAGACGTCTGTCCAAAATTTGCTGTGGTTGAGGGCAAAATGGGCTGGCTAGATCGAAAACTGGAGGGTGGGAGATCTTTTCTGGGAGCTTGTGACATGGTTTAAGTTGGGAAACATGGAATGTAGGGTGGATGAGAAGTTGTGAAGGTAGTGAGAGCTTGTAAACGACCATACCAATTTTCTGTAGGACCTTATAGGGGCCATAGTACTTTGCTGATAATTTTGAGAAATGGTTGCCTGCAACTGTGGATTGTCTGTAGGGTTGTATTTTAAGGTATACCCAATCTCCTATCTTGAATTGTCTGTCAGTCCTGTGCTTGTTGGCTTGGATGGTCATTCTTTGTTGAGCCCGGTGTATGTGGAACTTAAGCAGCTGATATTTGAGTTCTCGAGTGAGCAGGCTCCTGTCAACCTCTTCCATGACTGAATCTCCTGCTATATAAGGTAAGTGCAGTGGGGGGAGGGGGATTGGCCATACAAAGCCTCATAGGGAGTGGTTTGGATAGAGGAGTGAAAAGAGGTGTTGTACCACCATTCAGCATCTGGTAAGTAAAAAAACCAGTTCTTAGGTGAATCAGAACAAAAACATCTGAGATAGGTCTCTAAGCATCTATTGACCACCTCAGTTTGGCCATCTAATTGTGGGTGATATACTGTAGAGGTGCTTAGTGTGACCCCATGCATGGAGAAAAGTTCCTGCTACAGTTTACTAGTAAAAATTGGGTCTCTATCACTGACAATATCTTCAGGCATTCCATGTAATTTAAAAACATGATCCATAAAGAGCTTGGCAATGTCACTAGCTGAGTAAGGATGTGAGACACCTATGAAGTGGGCATATTTTGTTAGCCTGTCCACTACTACCCAAATGACAGACTTACCATTGGATTTTGGCAACCCTTCAATGAAATCCATGCTTATGCTGCTCCAGGCCATAGATGGAAGCTTGAGTGGTTGCATCAGTCCAGGGTAGGGGGTAGTCTCATACTTACTCCTTTGACAGATGTCACATTGCTTGACATGAGACTGAATATCCTCTCTTAGGCCCTTCCAATAAAAAAGGGCAGCAATCCTCCTGTAGGTGTGTTCAATTCCTGAGTGGCCCCCATGAATAGTATTGTGCCATAGCTGTATGATGTCTTGCCTTAACTGATTGTTTGGCCCTACCACCAGCTTCCCATTTCTTCTCAGCTGTTCATGAACAAATGTGTAGCCATTTGGTTCATCATGTCCTTGCTTAAGTTGGCTGATTAGTGTCATGAGTTCAGAGTCAAGGGACCAACTCTGAATGATGGGCTCTAATAGGTCAGTCCTGACAGTAGACAAGGATAGGGCAGCCAATTTTACTAGAGGTAACCTGGACAAGGCATCTGCTGCCTTGTTCTCTTTTCCCTTCTTATACTCAATTATAAAATCATACTACATCAGCTTGGTGATCCACTTGAGTTGAGAGCCTGTGTGCAGTTTTTGCTCCAACAGGAACTTAAGAGCCTTTTGGTCAGTCTTCACAATGAAAGGTCTTCTTGTTAGGTATTGAGTCCACTTAGTTATAGCCATCACCAAGGCTAAGAGCTCCTTGTCATATACAGATAGGGATTGGTGGTGGATTGATAGCCCTTTACTTAAGTATGCAATTGGCTGACCTTGTTGCATAAGGACAACACCAATTCCCAAACTACAAGCATCAGTCTCCACCACAAATGGAAGTGAGAAGTCAGGAAGAGCCAATACAGGAGCAGATGTTAGTGCCTTCTTTAAGTTATTGAATGCTGTAGTAGCTTCCTCAGACCAATGGAAATTATCTTTTTTCAGCAGATTAGTAAGTGGCTTACTCACCACACCATATCCCTTAAGTACCCTGCTAGGCCTAGGAAACCCCTCAGTTGCTTAAGGTTAGCAGGTATGGGCCATGTTTGGACAACCTCTATCTTTTTAAGTTTAGTAGCCACACCTACAACTGATATGTGATGGCCTAAATACTCAATCCTGTCAGTTGCAAAAACACACTTGCTTCCCTTGGCAAACAGTTAGTGCTGCACCAGTAGATCAAAGGTGGTTCTGAGATGTTGCAAGTGGTCCTCAAGGCTTTTGCTGAACACTAGGATGTCATAAAAAAATACCAGGATGAACTTCCTCATGTAAGCCTTGAAAATATGGTTCATCAACCCTTGAAAACTTGATGGTGCATTAGTTAGGCCAAAGGGCATAACTAAGTACTCATAGTGACCTGAGTGGGTTCTAAAAGCTGTCTTGTGGATATCATAGGGTGCCATTCTGATTTGGTGATAACCAGCCCTCAGATCAATCTTTGAGTAGATCCTGGACCCTCCCAACTCATCCAGTAGCTCTTCAATGAGTGGAATAGGGAACCTATCCTTGATAGTTACCTTATTCAGGGCCCTATAGTCTACACATAGCCTCCAGTAGCCATCCTTTTTGTTCACTAGGACTACAGGTGATGCATATGAACTAGAGCTATATTGAATGAGGCCTTGATTCAGCAATTCTTGTGTCATGCCCTCTATAACACTCTTCGGAATGGGGGAGTACCTATAGGGTCGAGCATTTATAGGTGCACTACCTGTCATTAGGGGAATGTGATGATCAAATACCCCCCTTGAGGGTGGTAGTTTCTTAGGCTCTTCAAACAGCTCCTTGTACCCTTCCAATAGCTCTTGTATTTCCATAGGAGTCTCCTGTTGCACTGAAGTCAACTTATCTTCACTGTTCTTCTCCTGGCAAACCTTGATCATAAATATTTGTGCAGTGTTGGCTGAGATGTTGTTGAGGGCCTTAGCCTGCACTGTCTTGAAAGAAGGGGAAATACCTTGCAGAGTAACAGATTTTCCCTTATATGAGAATTGCATCCAGAGCTTGGCAAAATTGATCTTGATATCCCCTAGTTTACACAGCCATTGTATACCTAGGACCACATCACAGCTGCCTATGGGCAGAACTAAGAAATCATCAGTAAACACCATTCCCTGCATCAACCATGTAAACTCCTTGCTGCCCTTTACAGATTGGATTACCCTTCCATCAGCCACTGACACATCCTGTGGGCTCATCTGATACACCTTGCAACCAAGCCTTCTAGCTGCCTGTTCATTGATGAAATTGTGAGTGGAGCCACTATCAATGAGGACATTGATAGGTTTCTGTTCAGTGAAACCTTGTATTCTTAATGATCTATACCCCTTAGAGCCATTCATGGCCTCTGATGATATCTCACAGTTTTCAATGATCTCTTCCACATCTTCATGCTCCTCATTAAGTATCTCCAGCTCAGGATCTTCTTGCATCACCTCTGAGCCTTCTTCAAGCTCTATGGAGTACAAGTGCCTTTTGGCTTTGCATTTGTGTCCTGGAGTGAACTTTTCATCACAGAAGAAGCAAAGCCATTGGTCCTCTTTTCATCCATTTTAGCTGGTGTCAATCTCCTTCTTCTATTAGTATCCAGGTTTACAGCAACAAGCTTATAGTATCCCATGGGATTCCCTTTTGGTAGGTTGTTGGTTCCTTGGTGGGGAAATGGGTTGATGGTGCTTGATGCTGCTATGGTTCCCTTGATTGCCTTACATTGTGCAGTAAAACTTGCTTCCTGTAGCCTAGCTAAATAGTAGGCCTGTGGGAGACTAGTAGGATTGCCCACCTTGACTGCATTCCTAAGCTCAGGCTTCAAATTGTTAAGGAAAATGCTAATGGCATGTTCTGTGGATAGATTAATTCTGGTCATCACACTCACAAAAGCCTTTTGATAGTCTTTCACTGACCCTGTATGTTTGATATTCATCAATTCTGTCATGGGGTCTGAATACTCAGCCCCAAAGCTGTCACAAAGTGCCCATATATACTCCTCCCAAGTAGGTAAGGGCATTTGGCCCCTGCTCCTCATGTAGCCTAGGTGCCACTAAAGGGTATCTCCTTCAAAATGCAATGAAACTAACTTCATCCTTTGCTGTATGGACACCTCTTCATCTGCAAAAATCTGCTCTACCTTGTAGAGCCAAGTTCTTAGGTCTTCCCCATCAAACCTGGGAAATTCAACCTTGGTGTATTTGGTGTATGGTATATTAGAGAGAGAAGCTTGGTTGCCACTATGGCTTGGCATCTGGTTAGGGGCATTAGCATAGTAAAGGTTCTGAGGAGGGGTTGGCATGTATGGAGTGTGATGGTATAGAGGAGGGGGTATGTGACTAGGTTGAGAAAAATAAGGAGTCTGAAATGAAGGGTGTTGATTATAAGGCAGATAGGGTGATGTTACTCCCATAGCTCCCTAATTCCAATTAGTTGTGGGTTGGTGAGTTCTTGGACCAAGAGGTGGGGCTGGGAAGTTTAAAGGCTGAAAGGCAGTAGACCTGGGGTGTGGAGAAAGGAGATTTGGTGGAACATAAGGTGGTAATGGAGGCATAGTAGTGATGTTGCTCACAACTGGTCTTAGAGGAGTTGCTGGTGGAGGTGGTTGGCCTACATTGGAGTGAGTAGGGTTGGGGGCTACACCAGTGGTTAAGGGAATTGCAGCAGAAGTTTTGGGAATCTGAGTAGAGGAGGCAGCAGGGAAAGTGAGGGCATTCGTAGGTGTCTCATGAAGGTTACTAGTATTAGGAGTTGCTAATTCTCCAAAGTTAAAAGGTCTGTCATGAGGGGAGTATAACTCACCTTCTTCCAGTGATGCCTTCTTGTCTCTCTCAGGTCGCTTGCCACCAAGAATAACCTCGTTAAGGACCTCCCTTAGCTCATTCAAGCAGTCCTCTTGCTGCCTGCTGTTCAACTCTTGCACAGACTCCAGCTGCTCCTGTCGAGCTGTGAACTTAGACATTTCAGTGGAGATTTTATGTAGTGTATCCATAAATTCATTCATCTCGTTTGCCATAATCACGGATCCAAGAAAGTGCTCTGATACCACTGATACGATCTTGAGCAATAGAACAGTAAAAGAAGAAGAAAAGGAGAAAGTAAAGAGAAGGCTGCTGCAGGAAAAAATAAGGAAGAAAAAGGAAAAAGGAAGAAGAAGCTAGCTAGGGTAAAAAGAGTATATTCTCATCAAAATTGATCCCTTACTACAATAGGATAATTACAATATATAGAAGACAAAAAGAAGATACCTCATCTGACCTTTACCCTATTTGGACACTAGGACTGTTTGTGTACGAAAAAGGAAATTACAGGGGTCAATGTGTAACTAACAAAAATTTTACTTAAAACTTAGTGGGACTAAACTAACATTTACGAAACCTTCAATAAGTCTATTCTAACTAACGCGTACTACTCCTTAAGCATCAGGTACAAGCGACGCAAGCACTCGTATCACAATATGCTCTAGACGTTATACAATCAAAAATACATTTGCGGGCCTCTGCTTCAAAATTCTTGAGCGAGATTGCGAGAACAAGCTTGATACACGGCCAGATGCCAAGAAGTTACCTCCACAGACATAAAGTATTTTCAAAGTCTTCTTCACAGGATGGTGCAAGAAAAAGAATCCTCACCACTCCATCATCCAAAACTTTCAGCAGATAAAATTATTTCATTGAAAACCCAATCATTGCATTCAGGAATTATGTTTATTACAATTTCTTTGACGCATGAACTAGTTACTCCATATTCTTTCACCACCCAAATATCAAAATCACTTTTTTCATTATTTTCACACACAGAAAGACAACGTCCAAAAACTCCCAAACTTTGCAAATTGGGACAATTTTCCTCACTCTACCCTGGAGCCGTGGAAAATGATGTGAACAACACATTTTCCAAATCAAAGAAACACATTAACTCATTTCTATTAGCATCAACAACCAACCAATGAACCTTTCTGTTGGGAATAAACCCCCACAGAAATAATATTCACGGTAATAAAAGCGGAATAATAATGTAGCACCGAGATACGGTAATTAACAAGAATAAAAGAGTAACAATGACACCAAGATTTTTACGTGGAAAACCCTTCTGAATAAGGGAAAAAACCACGACCCCGAGAGGAGCAACTGATATCACTATAGTAAGGAATTTACACTTTGTAGGCCTGAGTAGAATACTACAAAGACCACTACAACACTCAAAAGAAATAACCCTCTTTTGATATTCCTACCTCACTACAATATCGCTCACTCTCTATTTTCCTCACAGATTATTTTCTTATACCCTGTCTGTGAAACCTTACTCTTTTTTCTCTCTTTTTGTTGGTGTAAAAAATGAGAGCCGAA